>QLOJ01001259.1:0-15246 GCA_003313625.1 Tricholoma saponaceum
TCAAGTATATTATGCGTGGAAGAAATGGGCCTACTTTATTCTTGTCACCACCAAAATAATGGATGTTGTCTTGTACCCACTCGAGAGCGGCCAGCTGGTCTTTGAGAGCCAAATTAAGTGCTCCGCGATTATCGGCTGCGATAAAATGTTCAAGACCTTCACAGAGATAAAAATTCATACATTTGCTTACCCTCCACGCCCTGGGGGAATCCCAGCGGTCCAAGCCTATAATTGAAGTTTACATATATGAGAGGCGTACCCTAGGGATACAATAAACATTTGTTATGACGCATGTATGAGATCCCTTACCCGTGCAACACTCTGTGCCACGATGGCACTGCCGTTATATATAGCTGATGCACCAGCTTGAAATCCGCCACCGTACCTGAACGGAAATGAGGATTACCGAGAAAAGTGCATCGTTAGCTTACGTCCAAAACAACTGTTAAGCATAGAACAAGTTGAGGTGATAGTTATGTTTAAACGGATCAAGAACACTCACCACTGGTAATTTCGCATCCGCCTTCAAACCAGATGGTCGAAAAACGTTGATGGTCAAACAATCTTCAGACATCGTAGCAGCCGGGACATTCTAAATGTAGATTAGACTACGACTGGCGTCAAGAGAAAAATAATCAAACAGGTTGGAGGCACACAAATCCAAAGTTATTCGCATTGAAGTTACCTGGCGGTAACTGATTTATGCGAACAGGCGGTTTGAGACGCAACTGTCCAAGAGGGGGTTCGACAAAAGGAATTCCTGGTCCAAAGTCATGAAACCACATCGTCAATTGAAGCGTTGTTCCTTACCACCGAAGAAGTCCTGCTTCAATCCTGTAACATCCCTGCCCACCAAAGTTGTGCGTCCGATAATGACCTCTGGGGCGGCTAAAGCTAATGGGCACAAGAGAAGAGGAAGAATCGCAAAGAATACCATAGTATTGAAAGAGTGCATAGCGTTCCCGTTCCCCAAATGCCATTTAGGTGGTGGTCCTTTTAACCTCGATGACAGATACACATGATTCTTCGTTCTGGGGAACTGGTAACCAGGTAATAGTGGAATCGTGTCATTTACGGGGATAACGTGATGATGACGGCTGCAAAGAAGAGTTTATAACCTTCCAATATCCATAGCCAAGTAGGTCACAAGGTAAGAGGCTCGCGTGTAAGCCTGAACTGGATGTCTACACACCTCATTCAAAACAAATTATTTCTCCCCAGTGATCAAGTTTGAGAGACAGAGCTGATAAATGCGAAACGGCATAAAGGAATCTATAACCCTATGTAGGGAATTTACATGAAAACGAACACAAGCTACTGAGCACGAGGTTAATGAAGGAAGATCATTGTTGTAAAAAATACGGTACCTGTTCCTGATATGTCATGGCAGTCCTCAAAATTAAATGGACATCCACCCCCACTAGAAAACTATTCCGGGACAACCTAGGCTGCAATTGGACCGTAGGTTTAGAACGTTGAACGTTGGAGTGCGAGTCAACTTCAAGTTGAACTTTGTCATTTTCCCACGTATGCACCACTGGACGAACTTGAACTATTGACGACTTGAAGCTCCCGTCAAATTATAATTATAATTATAATGCAGCCATCGTCATTCTCGTTTGTGCTCTCTACACTGGTTGTAACGGCCTCGAAATTTCTCCATGAAACTTTTGGCTTCTTGGCATCGTCACTGCTGTTCTAATCTTGGGTACCTGCATCTTCACAGGAGTCCTATCGCTTCGCGTCCATATCGGTTGTACTCTAGCGTGGGTTCGCAGAGCATAGAGAATATCAATGTACAACATTCCAATTTTCTTTCCCAAGCACTGTCTGCCGCAAAGTGGCGTGAAGGAAGTCTCGGAAATCTGAACACCAACGGGCACGATAGCGCACCTGACGACTTTGAGAACATTGTCAAAGGCAAGGGTACGCCGTTATTTCTACTTTACCATACCTACGGCACGTCTAACTATTTGATATCAGGCAAACTGTCACCGACCTCCTCCCACATATTCAAACTTATTCTCCCTCTCGAACTTTCCTCGTCAACAAACCCTACCCAGTGTAATACCGTTAAATCACAACCAGAACCAGTGCCGACAGTGTTCCTTCTTCATCCATCCCAGCCCCTTTCCCATGTCAGCCTGCTCATCCTCGCTTCCCTCGCACCTGCCAGTCCCACCATCTCCTTCCGAAGCGCGTCCCCTGGGCTCACGGGGAAGCCATTCCAGTGGTCCCATTCGACGGACGTTGGCGATTTTATCAAAGACGCCGCACATGCAGCAAAATTTTCGATCCATATCAATTACGATTCGCCGCATTCTAGGTCATCCTCTTTACATCATACTGATGAAAAGGCGAAAAATGAGGATAAGCAGGAAAGCGCGAGTGCTAATGAACAAATAATTGATGTAGATGTCCCCACTTTTGCTGACCGCACCCGCTTTCTCCGTCGAAGGCTCGCAGTGATTCAGAAGCGACTCGGAGAGATGGAAGGACTCAAGCTAGAATGTGACCGTGAGGCCCGCAAGGGCGCTAAGCAGATGGCTATGGGCGGGTTCGGCATGCTCGTCGTGTACTGGGGCGCAGTGGCACGATTGACATTTTGGGATTACGGATGGTAAGTGGCTATATGCGCTCACGCGCTCTTCCTTTCTATTTTTGGTGACGACGGAATTCTTGTTTTGCATTGATAGGGATGTGATGGAGCCTATCACGTACCTCTCTGGACTGTCGACCGTGATTTGTGGTTATTTGTGGTATGTGAAAGCCGCCATTACACTTTCACGTTGGGCGATAAAATTCTGGGTTGATAGGTTCCTCTACCAGGGTAGGGAAGTATCGTACACTTCCGTTCTGGACCGCTCTATCTCTGCACGCCGTGAGGCGCTCTATAAGGCCCGAGGACTGGACATTGAGCTGTGGGTGGATTTGGTGGCTGACCAGAAGAGCTTGAAAGCGGAGATTAAGAGGATTGCGGAGGATTACGATGACAGAGAACGGGAGAGGAAGGGTGAGGAGGGTCAGAATGAAGCAAAGAAGGCGGAGCGGGAGACTATCAAGGAGGAGGGAGAGCAAGTTTCCGGGCGTATGGATTCCCGATAGGGTCAATAGGTCACTTGTATTGTCATTGTGAATAGCGTGGTCAATTTAAATAAACACAGATAGACGTATTATAAACAACCGTTGTGATGTGTGTGATTCATATTTCAATGGAACTCCCATCAAACATTCCACAGCTTTCTTGTCCCAAGCCACTTGTCCGTGATGTCAAAGTTATTATTGAGGGTCCTCCCCGTTAGTGAGTCTTCGTAAACGTTACAAACCCCTCACTTCTCACTAGGAGCATAAGATTGAAATTCAGCTCAACTCTTTATACGTCCGCACTCTAGGCATGAAGGACATTACGTTACGTTGGAGCGTTGCGCTAACGGATGAAGCACAAGCGGCTACCGACTACTCTATCTGTCTCCCCCGTACTTTCAATGATGTCCGTGTGATGGTTATCCTGCAGATTCTGGTCCGTTTTGGGTGACAGGCATACTTCTGGCGCTCTGCAATCAGGGGTTAATGCAGCGGTGTACTCAAGACAGTGTGACCACCTACCATAATTCAGAAGCTGGTGCTAAAGAGGTAGAGTATGTCGAAAACCACATCGAGAAGAGTACCATGGCGCAGATGAGGGACCTTCGAGCCACGAGGGAATCTCGATTTTTCAATGAAGATGTCTGGATGCCGAGGAAGAAATATCATCAAATCGTGAGTTATGGCTGTGACTGTCGACAACTTGTATTGTGGACAGGAAACTATTCTTCATCTGTGTAGACAAAACGCTCTCATACAAGGACATATGTTCCACCAGCAACCGAGTCCAAGTCTTGTTGAAGTTAGTCCTTGAAGTCATAACACGTGAATACTTAGCAAATCCAAGTTCTACTAGTAGATAAGGTTAGAAAGATAATTTAGATAACCGTCCTCTGTCCATCCTTCAGTTGAGCATCCAATGTCCTCGTTAACCCTATGAACAACTCCAAAGGTTCCATCACCATTATTGATGGAAATGTACACTCCATCATCACCAAAGCCAATAATATCAGCACAACCATTACCACTGAGATCAGCAAGGAATCTAGGATGCCTGCCTACCCTCCAGGCACCTACATCATCGTTATATCCGAAGCTAGATAGAACAAGCTGCGGAGACTGGAATGTTCCGTCGCCATTGTTGGTCGAGAGCCATACGCCGTGGTTTCCAAATCCAACAATATCGCCTCTTCCATCGCCTGTCATGTCCGAGATCATTCGAGGGTGTTTGTCCACGCACCAACCCCCAGCATCCGAATTGTAGCCAAACGAGGTCAGAACTTTATTTACGGAATAAAAGTTGCCATGGCCATCGTTGAGTGCCACATATACACCTGCATATCCAAACCCAATAACGTCCCCTGTCCCATCCCCAGTGAGATCGGCAACAAAACGGGGGTGCATGTCAATTCGCCAACCCTGAGAATATGCGAAGTCTTCTATTACGGCAATGGGAGACTTGAATGTACCATCAACGAGAATATTGTTGACGCTAACAAAGACATAAGACTCCCCGAAACCATAAATGTCGAGCAGTCCATCACCACTTGAATCGGCAAGGAAGCGGAGATGCTTATCAACGCGCCATCTGCCAGCATCATAGCCAAAATCGGCGAGTGCGAGACTCTGCGATGCAAACGTTCCGTTGCCCCGATTTTGTGAGATTAGCACGCCAGCATTTCCAAACCCTACAATGTCTGCACGTCCATCGCCCGTAATGTCAGCCATGAAGCGAGGGTGTTGATCAATACGCCAGCCTTGAGAATAAGCGAAGTCACTGATTACGAGGCTGCCTGGTTGAAAAGTGCCATCACCGTTATTAATAGCAATCCACACTCCACTTTCCCCGAAGCCAACGAGGTCTCCTCTTCGAGCTCCCGTCGTGTCAGCGGTAAGTCGTATGCTCCTGTCAACGTGCCAATCTTCCCCGTCGCCATAGTTGATGGAAGCCTGGAATGATGGCGGCGAGTAAAGTTCTGCCATGTCACAGTTCTGTATACAACCCTGCAGAGTTTTCTGCAATTGTTGCTGCGGTTCTCGGACGTCAGACTTTAGCACATTTTTGGCGGCATAGATGAACGGTACAGCGGCTCTGCCGGCTAGCTCCTTGATGAGCTGAGAGTTATTGTGCATTGATGCTGAGGAAGAGATGCAGTTAGATAGATGCTCACCCTAGATTCTGACGAAACAGTATTGCTCACTAATGATGTTTAGCATGGCCTCTAAAGTCGCAGCCGATTGGACAGATACACCACGATCGAACTGCTGTTTAAAAACTTCGAATCGCTTTGTTAGATTATTCATCTGTTCCTGATCAGACGGTGAATAAAAACCACGCATGGCATTCGCTGTGAAATGATCTTTGTGACTGAATCACACAAGACCCGAAGATCGAGCATACCTGTTCCACTACGAGAGGTATATTGAATGATGAAATTTGCTGTGTCCTCTATTAGAGGTTGTATGTCCGTAAGTGCCATCTTTAGCTGTACAAGCGTCGCGAATTTCTGCACAGCGCCGATGTAGCCAAGAATCCGTGCCATGTTCTCCACCAGATCCGCGAGTTGACCAGATAGATCTTGCTTTTCAAAATGCTGTAATGAAATAAACATAGCTATACAACAGAGTCTAACATATATTAAACATACATTATAAATTGTATTAATGGAGGCAAACACTGCCTTCGCAACGGGATGAATCTGTTTAAAATGTAAGGTTGGGCAAAACTATAAAGCAAATTACAATTGCCAGGCACTCACCTCACTTGCTGCCATTCCAAAATCTAGTAACGCCTTAAGAAATGTTCTGGATTGTCCAAGACGGTCGAGTACACTTTTCTGATTGCCAATAATCTCTACCCCCGTTCTCAGGATCTTCTGCAGAGAATCCATCTCCTAGTACATTGTCAGTAAGAAGTTGATGTACATTTCGATCTCGGATGTAATCACGGGAGCAAATTCGATGGTAATCTTCGGATCATCCCCTAACGTATGACCTAGTCAAGACAGAATCAGCAGCGAGTCGACGACTTGTAAGCACTGACAGAATACTCGCAATTTCCATCGGAAGAGGATAGGATACGCTGTGCATCTTCGAATGACAGTACACTTTCTGTTAAGACACTGGCGGACCTCAATGGTAGCCTCTCTCGCACTTGGATAGTTAAGGGCGACTCTTTCTGGAGGGTGCTGGGATGCACACATAAGTGAACATGTTCAAGTTATCTGGACTGCGAACTCACAATAACGGTTTGAAATCCAACCTCAGTCTCACTTCATTTTTCTTGAACTCTTGCTTTTTGAAGTTCAATCCATTGAGTACGAGCTTGACTGAAGGGATCCCATTGGATGGCTTATCTAACAATACAGTGATACCTGTCGATGGCGAAGAGCTCCTGATCTGGAATGTAGCAAGCGAGCGTTTCCGCGCTTACCGGATATCCGCACAACTGCTGGTAATCTGGATGGCGGTCAAGCTGAGGCATTGTTCCTATATCGTAGCAATAACTTACAGTTTACTTCCCGAAGCATGATCCATCGCGAAATTTGCTCTCACTTCAACTTCAAACAAGTGTTATAGTTCGTATCAGAACGAAACGAGCCCATAAAAAAAAACAAGAAAAGGTTTGGTCTGACAGTTTCCGAGGAGTAGATCGACCACAAGTAAAATAGACGCCTGCCGCTGGCATTGCACTGGCATTTCTTATTGAAAGCTGTTCGTGGTAAACGGCGATCAGTGACCGCAATAAACCCGTGGCTGTGTTGAATCCGTGCGAGTACTAGGAGCACTACTAAACAATCGTCACTGCAAAGGCCGCAACGCCAGATGCTGGGCTCCTTGCCAACCATATTCCATATCGAAACCTGCACAAAATGGCCTTGATATGTATGTGACGTGTAGATGTTGTGTAGATGTGACTTAGGCGTGAACCATATAGCATCTCCTATCCTATCCTAGTATTCCGAATAAGATAGAAGAACTTGCTCGAAGCCTACAGTATCTCTCGGATTCTCTCCACGCGCATTCACCATTATGATGTCTTCTACATTCCGGCTTAATTGCTGGGTCAAAGGCTAATCACTGGCAAGGGGTATGTTTCCGGATGAGGTCGACAAGACGGAGACTGTGGGCGCTCTGAAGCAACTGATCAAGGACGAGAAACGGGCATTCCTGAACATTGACTCCAACACTCTGAAACTTTGGCAGGTAAGCGAGCCATGTTGGCTGCATTAGCTTGCTTTGTCGTCGACTATCTCGACCTCTGGAAGGTTTCCATCCCCACTGTCAAAAATTTCGAGCAGGAACTCCTGACGCTCGTCTTTGATGAAGATTCGGAATTGTGGCCTACGGCTGGATCATCGGTCTTCTCGGACGTGCCCAAGGAGGGCCACCTACATATCGTTGTAGATACTCGGCTTGGTTGTGAGTGCCAATGTTGATGCATATACGTAGAACGGTCCCCTATATAATCCCCACTTTCTCTCAGCTTCAGGAAAGCATCCCCGCGCGTCTGCAGCCGAAGACGACAATCCTAAAGCGACTAGAAAACAGACTGCTCAACCGTAAGTTACGTTCAAGTTGCCTATGGAGATTACACTGCGTTTACCCGTCCAGTTTCGCCAGGACTCGGAGAAACTGGACCATCTGTAGCCCTATCCATAAAGATGATCCCAATAGACTATACTACTATTTGGATCCTGGTACTCAAAAAGAGACTGCGCTGTTTTAATGTCAACACGGTTACTCTGGTTGAAGAACAAATTAAAGCTAATGGGCTACTGGGCTTTGTGGTGCGTGCTTCCCATGTCCTCCAACAGTCATTCTGAGTTGCTTTCAATAAGTTTAACATTCGAGAGCATACTTTACCGGGATGCCACTAAGGGGCAATCATTCGGTACGGCAGTTGACGACGCCGCTGACGTGTATCGTCATGGATCTCTCAAAGGACGTCGACCTACCATACCAATATTGTCTCGAAGCGATTTCCTGGATTACTTCTGAGCAGAGTCTTGGGAGAAAAACGTCGTTCTCCTCGTTGTTGGATTGTAGCTTGTATAGCGCTACACCCGAAGTCCGAGATGATTTCCTCCAGGCTCTCCGATCGCTCAAACACAGTCATGGCACTCACGCACTCCAGGGCCTTATCGCTGCCGGAATCTTTAGCATCGTTTATTTGAACCCGTCGACCTCACCGTTCAACGTCGCTGATATTGTCCAGACCCCATATTTCAGCATTGATGAGACCAGGAAGCTCTTCCGTGAATTTGCGGAGGACCTAGGCTTTTCAATAGACGATGGCGTCGTAGAAGACGTATGGGCCAAATTCAACGGGTGGGTTGCCCAACCTTGACCGGTGTATGGTGCCTTAAATTTCTTCATAGACATCCAGGAATGCTCTGCCTTTGTGGATGTGTTATTTACACAAAACTGCAAACATTGTTTGATCTGCACTCCGGCACCATCTCTTACAATGGCTGGCAACGATTTCCCGCTGAGGTTCTCTACAGCGAGATCGCTTCGTATAATACATTCCGTTCTGTTGTAAACTCACTCTCTTAGCCCGAAGCCTACCCTTCCCTAAACTTTCTCCGATCTCATTTTCTCGGGTTCCTTAATGAGCTAGCCACTTGTGATTCTAATAAGGACACCCCCCCTCACATTGAGCCATTTCAACTGTGGTAGCTGTTCACGCAAAGTCATAGTACTTACAACAGACGTTCACTTCGTTCTTACTTGACTGTAGCACTTGCCATGCACTAGTTGTAGTCATTATACATGAATATAACGAATTCAAAGGCGTAGGTTAGTAACGACGAGATACGAAAGCTATAGATATAGATCAACAATAAAACAAATACAAAAACCTCAATCAGAGAAAAACAGAGTTCATTGCGCCGACTTCAAAAAGAAGCCAAACCCTATACCCACACAAAACCCACCAATCAGCGCAGCTTTGACATTACCATCCCCAAGCGCCTCAATAAACCCAGATATCGACTTCCCAACCCGAGCTCGGAGCGGGCTCAGGAGTGAGAACGAAAACAAAACAAGAGACGGAAGATGCAAAGGATCATACGAATGACCCATGCACGATCTCGAAGGATCATGTTGTGGATCAACATCACCACCATACCCATCGCTATGATACCTGACATTCCGTTCCGTCAGTGTATTTTCCCTCAAGCGCTTCGCAACGTCCTGGGACAACGTCGCAGCCCATTCCGATTCCCACTTTTCTTTGTCCCAGGGAAGACCATCGGGACCACGGTGATGGCCTGTATGAGAAGTTTCTGTGTACCGTGATGTGTGGATGTCGTCGACTGTGTGCTCGACTTCGCGCCATTGGAGGAAACGGTCGGTGGATTCGCTGCGGAGGGCGGAGAGTGTTTCGGGGGAGTGGAAGAGCCCTGTACGGAGGGCGATGGCGGAGGCGGGACGGAAGGAGGAGAGTTTTGAGCGTGGGAGGGAGTTGGTGGTGCGAGGTAGGACGATGATGGGTATTTGAGTGCCAAGGGATTCAATTATGAGATTATCGAGTACGGTTGGTGCTAGAGAGATTGTTAGCATGATTATTGAAGGTCATGGGCCCACTTACCTGATGGTAATAGAAATACAAGGGCAGTATACAGCGGTGTAGATGCAGATGAGACGAGACTTGCTACAATAGCAGAAGGTCGGTGTGAAGGATCCAAAACATCGGATACAGTGTAGAAGGGTACTTGAATAATAGACTTGATCGTTTTAAGGAGGTCGTTAACCTATCAAAGCGATGTTAACGCGTATTCCGAGAGTCAAGAGTGAACAGGAAGTAGCACGTACGTCAGTTGTATGATCGTATCCTGGCAGTTCAACAATTTCCACATTGCGAGTGGGCTCGAATTTTTCAAGGCCATGAGCATCTCGATGCTCAACCCAATCGGTAGACGCGCGCAGCACTCTTCCGTACTCAGTGTCTTCCCACTGTCCCACATCAACTACATCCTCATTATCTTCAAGTAAAAGTCCGGTCAGAAAGTTCTTTCCGGCTCCCTCACTCCCCAGAACGAGTAATCGAAGATCTCCCAGAGTCTGACCATATGCTGTGGGACGCCGCAAAGCAGACGGAAGAGTCAAAGAAGGAATGATGAACCCCTGAGTCGATTCTCTCGCTTCGTCGGATTGAGGACGCGAATGTGGTGGGCTTGCTGCTGCTGAACTGAAAAAGAAAGATGAAGATACGGATGGGAAAGAAGAAACAGAATCCGAGGAAGGACTGTCAGGAGGTGAAGGGAGTGCACTTGAGCGAGGTGAGGAAGGCGCTGAGACACTGGTCAAAGTGTCGGGATGGAAACTGCGAATAGTTGTTGCGCTTGTACTAATACTTTCGTCCATTGAGTTGAGAAGTATGAAGAAGATGGAAACTGTTGTCAGATGAACTAGAGAAACAGAAGAGAGTCATTCTCTCTACTATAACAGGCATTACCACGTGCACATCCATTCATATCTGATAACGTGAAATCATAATCTAATCCAAATGCAGCGTCTAGACATAAAACATACGACATAAGGACATAAAAAAGAGTACACAATAAGCATAATATACTTGGAATTAACCCCTCTAACTACCCTTTTCGCAGCTTATCCAAGTCAGCCTTCATTTTCATCTTTATAGGATCCACGGAATCGCGTATCGTTTGCAATTCAACTATGGCCCGCCAACGATCGATGAAGCCCAAAATGTCCTACGGGGACGGCAAAAATTAGAAACACACGCCATATATGCCAAGGTCCGACTCACATTAATCAGAGCAAGAAAGTCCCGATTCTCACCAGTGCGATGCTTGTGCACCGTCAGCTTCGTACAGAATCGAGATGTCCCAGGCCAATGCTCATTGGCACATAACCGTTCGTCGCAATGAACGATGAGGGCGTGCATCGCACACAAAAAGTGCAGCTGTAACGGATTCACCACCAAGAGGTCTAGACACATATGAACATCGTCAGCGTTGAGAAAGGAGGCCCTGAACAGCGACCCCATGAACCCTGCAATGTTGACTCCTCGAAGTACAGGATATAGATTATCAGCGAAATGATCATAATCGCTCTTCCAACCACCACCCTAGGTAATAGTTAGTATCCCCATAGGAGTTCTCGAATGCAAAAGACTCACTGCGCTCCAATATTCCCTGAAAATGTGTAAAGCCTCAAAACGAAGAGCCTGCTCAAGTCCCTCGATGTTTGGGACACCTTCCCTAGCTAGCTGGTCAACAACTAGTCGCGCAGCCCTAGCGTTCCACATAGAACTTTGAAAATCCTGAGTCCCATTATGTATCAAGTCATTCAGCAGCACGTCGACCCCCTGCTGCTTGTACTTATTCACACAACAAGAGACCATCACATGCATATTGACGTCCAAAAGTTGCTCCGTCTTTTGCGTGAGCGGATACTGGGCAGCAGGCTCAGGCGGGGTGATACAACGCTCAGAGCCCGACGTAATCGAAGTGCACATAGTAGCATACCCGATTTCGCTTGAGGAAGCACCAGTGATCGAATCAGTATCCGTCCTATATTCACTTGCGCTGTCGTCCTTCTCGCTTGGCTGTACCCTAGCACGGGGAGTACGATCATTGTCAAATCCTGGCACGACCCGCCCTTTTGGTGTTGGAAAGTCATATATGTTGGGAGTGAGAAGGGAAACAGGTGGGTAGTTGTTCTGGTCATTCCTAGGAAGGATCTGCCCACCAGTGTCGTTCCTCCATACGTCATCGCGCTGAGCGGGAGGCGGAAGCTTGCCAATCTGGGAGATTGCTGGAGGCAAACGCAGTCCCGGAGGATAACGAGGTACGTTCCCGACAGTCGTAGGTGGGTTAGGGAAGGGACGTTGAGTAGAAGGCGACGGGCCACTTTGTTGACCTAGGATCTGGTGCCGAGGACGAGCGGTATGATGCCGTGCTTGTCCTCTGCGCTGATCCGCGATATTATGCGGGCCTGGAGGACGGAATTGATTAGTTTGGGGATGAATGACTGGAGGCCAGGTGGGTCCATGATGTTGGGTAGCGGCCCGGTATTCATCAGCCATACGCGCAATAGGTTCTTGGTGCCGACCAGCCTGATATTGAAATTGGGGTGGCCTGTGAAGCGAAATGATCTGTATGTTTGGGTGATACTGGACAGGATTTGCCTGATGCCGGTACGGGGGCGGAAACAGATTGGGAGGGTGCTGTGGGTGGGGTATATACGGCACCCCAGGAGGCTGAAGCACGCGATTATCCTGATACCGACTCTGCTGAACGTGTTGCCGGTTCGGCTGCACATGATGCAACACATCCACGAGGCTGACGCCCCCAGATCGGGATATCCGCTGGGGATGTTGTACAGTGGCAGTCTGAAAGTGGGCCTGCGGATCATACCCCACTATTCGTTGCTGATTAGTGTTGGAGCTGGAGCCGGGTATTCCTGGCCCTGGGTTGTACTGCATGTGGAGAAACGAGGTGGTGAGGGAGATGGTTGTCCATACTTTGGAGAGGGCGCTTTATAGGTCGCGTCGGAGAGGCCAAAGCGGATACCAGCAGTGTAGAGTCAAACGCGTGACTTTGGTGGCTGCGCCAATGCCACTCTCCAGTGTGAGCTACTGCTATAGGGACGAGAAGACAAACATGAGGTCTCGCTTTGGCCTTGCACCGTATCATGCCGACTTTCAGTCGACAGAAATTATGAGTTTTCGTCACATCGGGCTGCTCAAGGCGTAAGTTACCAGGTTTTATCGAGAAAGCGGGATGCAAGTTGGATGACTGTTGGACCGGAACGTTGAGGACGTCGAAGTCAAGTCCAAGTTCAGCCGTCACGTGCGTAACTAGCAGTTATCGGAACCAGCCTCTCCTCAATTACAATGACTGGAGTCTGGAGCGACTACGAGGTTATGTCGAAAGAGCCCTCGTTTCGCACTAGTAATAATTTTAATTTCTTCGCTCATCAATTCCAGTCGCAACCGTTGATTTATCCCACAGAGCGCGATGCGTCTCCCCAAAATGCTGTTAATAAACATACATATCTGATTAACCTTGGAAGGCTACTCCCATCTTTGACGTCTCTGCCAGCCCCCCGCCTGCAAATCCGGTACCTTAAAGAAAGAAAAGTCAATCAACAAATGAAAACGTAGCAGAAATATATATAAAGACTCACCCTCTCTCTTTATCTCTATGATATCTTTCTCCTTCAGCTGCTTGTCGCACACGACACATTGTTTCGCGGGACGAACAAGGGAGTCTGTACATGTTTTACATGTGACATGTGCACAGGGTTTCATCACTACCAACGAATGATCAGCGAGGCCGGAATATAGCGAAATATGGCGGAGAGCGTACCATACATGAGAGAACTATTTGATAGTTTCTTTTTACAGGACGGACACATGGGTTCTGGATCTTCCTTTCTAGCTTTCTCGCCGCTGTCTGCGGGAGTGGAGTCTGCAGATCGTGAAGAGCCGCCTCCGTTGAAAAACGTGAATTTGACAGGTATTAGATTTTTCATGCTAAGGAAGGGGCGTTAAATGACGGAGAACCACGCTGAAGAATTCACGCACGCAATAGGATGTGGGGGGTTTCCCCCACGGCAAGTTGTCTGCAGCTTGACGTCTAGCAAAGACTGCGGAGGACCGGTGGAAGTATAAGTCGGCGTCAAAGAAGGCAACCAGAAATCCGGTAGTTTGTGCTTTAGAGCTTCCGCCTGTTCTCGCTCTATCTCACGAAGGGCTGCTTCCTCTGCCTCCCGGGCAAGTGTTTCAACTGTAGAAGCATCGAATTCGAATTTCCGTTTTGTTCCCCTTGCTTTAAATAAAATGCAGCATTGAGAAACCACCGGATATGAAAGATGAACCCTAAGAATACTCACGTTCGTCCGCGTTGCCAGATGATTTAGCCCCAGAACCTGAAGTAGCTGCAGACCCTGGAGTTCCAGCTAACCTTAGCTGACCTTTCTCGAAATCCAACAAAACCCGCTCGCGTGCAGCCACTTTGGCTCTCGCTTTCTCTTCCTCTTCCTCTTGTTTCAGCGCCTCCAGCCTACTTTTCTGCCGCTGGATGTCCTTCTTTTGGGACACTGGATAGGTGAACAATATGAACCGTCGGACGTCGCAATGCTGAACTCACAAAGGTCGGTATAGACACATTCTTTACAGAATAGATGTCCTTCACTACATGCAAGCGGTTCTCGAGCACGATTCAAGCAGAGTGCACAGGCGTCGAATTGACGCATAGATTCATTTCCTAACCGTTGCTGAAAACGATGTTAGTCGTAGATGTAAGGCAATCAAACGATGACCTTACCCTCTTTGTGCCATATTCCAGTTTCTTGTACTCTGCATAACTGAAGATAGAGGATGCTGTATTGTTCTTGCTATGTTTCGTCATCGTGGTCGAGTCCGACTTGTCGGTCAATGATGTTGAACTTTATTTGGCATGACTTCCCTTTGACCACGATCATATCCAGATGACCCTGCTTTGTCTAGAAATTTTTTGCCATGAGGACGTTACGAGACCTTACATTGCCATTGGACATGGGCGGCGTTGGAACGTGGCTGTCATTTAGCCTCGAGGACCTTGGGGAATGATTCATAATTTAAACTGCGGACATCAGTGACTTGCAACAAATCCCCCATCCGCATTTTTCGAGATACCCCAACTTTACAACCATCTTATCGCCGTCTTAGAACCGTTTCTATCTGGCTTTGTCCCACTTTAGAATCTAATAAGTATGTTCTTCATCCTTTCACGCCTTCTAGCCCTCATTGATGAAGCCACCTTCGCACCCTAAGTATTCACCCCTTACGATATTCCTCATGCGACGAGAAGCTTGGATGCATATTTTGGCAGCATACCTCTCCGTTGGAGCCAGTGCCACCCCCGACAACGCCACCCCAGATCTTCCTAGCCCACCAACGAATCCCCTGTCAAATGTGCGACGGGCATGGTCTTTGTCCCGGTCAAATACCAATCCAGAACACGTGCAGGACGAAGAGAAACATCTCAATCGACGCTCTACAATCTCCACCCCCCGTCGTTACGGCTCTGGGCGCCGCAGACGGAGAGCACATCCGTGAAATGCATTCCACGATTGATTCGTGTGGGTGTATTGTAATGCGCTAGCCGCATCGAGGACCATAGACACAGTGCGTGCGTGCGGTTT
>QLOJ01001272.1:11796-22929 GCA_003313625.1 Tricholoma saponaceum
GAAGATCCCAAAACCACCAGTTGGCATTCAGCGCGACTGCCGATCTATGCCCACCTTCGAGAGCTGAGTGTCATCGTCATTTCATCTTCAACTACTGAAGGCGCGGGGGAGTATCCTTCGCTAGGATCGAATCGCCTGTGTGATGGAATAACGGTCAGAATACATGCAGATAAACAGTGTTAAGTAGTGCAATATACACACGTATGGGCTCGCGAGATGGAACGCACAGAATTCTACGGGTATTGGACAAGGGAAGCAGGTTCCTTATCTTATGAAAGGAAAGCGAGGGTATTGCGATTATAACTTCGCATAGTTTAGAAAATCGAGGCGTTGACAAAAGGGCATCCAGTCTTGACCAAAGTTCTGGCGGTCCTAGATCCATGAAGTTCGATGTGAACGCATGTTCACTAAGTCCTATTTCGACCTTCTCGATGTCTGTTGATTGAACTTGCGAGAGCAACTGGAATGCAATTGAGATGATATCGATTTGGGAATAAAGGGATATGCTCCATAGTCCGACGTTATGAGAAACATCAATAAGGTTTGAAGTGGGTTGATGGAAATTCGGCTCGAACGAAAGGTGTCGCAAGGTCCCTCCGAGAGTTTGGAGATATGATCTGACAGTCTCCGTGACATATGTATCTCGGAGGGAAAGGCTTGAAACAGATGGAGGATGTGGCTGGCGAAGGAGCCAGAGAAAGAAAGGTGAACCTCCCTGGAAACACGATATGCTGCGAATATGGCTAGGAAGTTGGGGAGAATTACTTGGGAGATATGGTTTACGTGCAAGGAACCAATCACCGTGGAGCTCGAGCGTCTCCAACAGTGGGAATGCACAGATAAGCTGACCACCCTCTTCGAATGAGTTGCAATTAAGTGAGAGGCTCAGCTGCACTGTCTCCTGAAAGACATCACGAAAGACAGGCAAGTCTTCCCAGTACAGCCGGAATTCTTGAGACATGAACAACGTGTAATCGCCTTGAAAGGAGTTCTGGATGTTTAGGTAGAGAGACGCGGGACGAAGATATGATGAGAGCACAGGGAGGACGTGACCGTTCCCGGTATATTGCAATTTGTTGGACAAACGCGCCTATCGATGAACCAGACTCCGATTTGAGAAGTGCGACGAATGCCGATACGTTGGAATGGTTCAGATGGATGCGATAAAATAGGTGATATCTGCTCAGCGGAGCCCAACTTGTTCTGCATACAAGACTGCACGACTGAAGGGTCTTGTCATGATGACAGAGGTGGTGGATAATCTCACTGAGTTCTACGGGGAGGTCGTTCAAGCTTGAATTGGATCTGGGTCGTGATCATGATGTGCGTGGTGTGCGAGTGAGCGCTGAATATGCAAGGTCATTAACTTGAATACGCGGACAGCAAACAACTCGAGAAGATTCCGCATTGAAAATTCGAACATACGTCCACCTTGCATCCACCACAACTTTTCCGAGTAAGTAAATATGTATGCTCTATACAGCAGTTGACATAGAGCCCCGAAGGGTTTATGAATAATATAACAATTGTAGAATTTTCAACGTTAAGCTCATTGAAGTCTATGGCCTGCCATCGCCACACATAAGTTATAACGTGCCTTTTAGGCATATGAAATGCAAGGCACTTAAGATGACATGAATTTGGCTAGATCCGCTAAAAGAAAATCAGGAAATGTTATATCTCAACAAGTTTCCCAACGCAATTACAGAAAAAAAAAATTTGGCTGGCGAATGAAATGCGACTTGGGTGCGAAGAAAATCCAATATCCAATTCAGTACGAGTCGAGTTGAACTAACCCACAGGTGGCAATCAAGAAAGGAGAACAGGTCGCATCAAGAGAAAGAGAGGGGTCGGAGAAACAGACGCTGCGCCAATGACCAGGCTTCGACATCATCAGTAAACGTGTGAAAGAATTAAATTGAAGGAAGAGACGAACCTTTGCAGCCGTCCAACGATCAAGGCATCTGTCTGCGTCAATAGCCAACCAATAGATAACAAAGCACCGAGAAACGAGAACGAGTCGCACAATGAGAAGGAGCATGGAGATAGGGGAGGGGATGAAGTCGCAGAAACACTCGATACGAGACATCTCACAAGGCCTTGACATTAAGGACATCAGTTGTGAATACGAGAGGATGAGATGGGAGAAAGAGATGAACCTAATCATCGTCCCAGTAGAGGCTGGCACCTGGGAACTTGTCCACAATGATGGGCCAGAGCCAATGCATGGGTGTACCAAAGGTGATGTCCGACGAGTCAGGTTTGCCTGTTCCACCAGTGAGCAAGGCAACGAATCTTCCACGGGCGTCTACAATGATGCTTCCAGAATCACCGCCCCTAGAGAAAGGACCAGTGTCGTTGTGGAGGTGGATCGCTGCTTCAATCGAATCGATATTGCCTGTGGGGAAGTAATGGCGAACGTGAGACAAGAATCGAGATAAACCACCAACAGTGGTGTGCGTCCTGAAGCCACGTTTGATCACGCGGCGGACAGGATCCCCTTCTGGAGTCTTGTTGTTGGGCTGGCATATCTCTTCTTGGGAAAGAATGCCCTGCAATTCGAGGAGACCTTCGTCTGGATAGACGAATTCATGTGGCGCATCGTAGCGATCATACATCAACTTCTTGAAGTTGGCGCGGGAGATCTCCGGGCCTGGAATATGAACAGTTAGATTAGATGCCTTCAGTGAGACGGATCAGCATGCACCTAAGCTAAGGACATTCCTCCTGAAGTTAGGGAACTTGTCCTTGAGGAGCTTGATGATGCAGACATCCTGCGTGTATGAGCAGGGAGGAGTAGCAACTTTGATGGGAGGGGCCCAGACGACATGTCCGATAATGCGGTTCTTTGCGTTACTCCATTTCCTCTTAACCTCCACAAAGTAGGCCTTGAGCGCGTCGATCTTGGCTCGGGTCGTTTTCAGCTGTTCCTGTACCCCCGGCAGGTCAAGCGCCGACTGCTGAGAGCGGGGGCCACCACCTTTCACCAGATCCGTCAACGTCATAACGCACCTATCCAGGTACTCCGTTGTGTCAAGAAGGGTGCCGATACTGCCCTGGATAAAAACCAGGTAGTTGGTGAACGCATTGGGTCCCATCACGACGACCTCCTTCTTAGGCCCAACTATGTGAGTGCAGTCAGAATTGCCCTCATCTTTCTCATGGATAAGAACTTACCGACGTAGTTGTACTCATCGTTGGGATCGGTGTTCTTGAAAAGGACGTGTCGGGCGGTGACAGCGTAGAGGGCATTCCCCACTCTAAAGTAGAAGCCAAGAGTTCCTTGCATCTTCGTCCTCAACCCGGAAATCGGCAAGCTGAGTGCAGTAGAGAGGTTGTCGATGACGTCCTTGAGGTGGTGTTCGTCTGAAACAGGGGCGAAGAGCTCTGGGCCAGAAAAGGACTGGACCTCCGACTCGCGGTATGCGACGTCGACGTCGGTAATGTTGTACTGCTCGAGTAGGTCGAGAATATCCCTGGAAGAGTGGTAGGCGACCTCACCGGTAAGAGTATTCGGCGTGACTCCCACCCAGATGGTGACTGGGGTGGTATAGCGTGTCCCGTCCTCGATGGGCTTGATGGGTGCGATGTCGTCGTAGTTGGCGTTGTCCTCGTCCTCCTCACTGCCCTCGTCCTCCTCGCTGTCCTCATCCTCCTCGTCCTCCTCGTCCTCCTCGTCCTCCTGGTCGTCGTGCTTCTCAAGCCAAGTGAATCGAACGAGGTCAACAGACGTGAACCGAATGCCTCTCCCGTCGAGACTTACCACGGCCTAGGAACAACAAAGGTCAGTACAGATTGCTGTGCGTCGAGAAGGCCACGCACCTCTTCACGAACACGATCCCACAGATTATCATTACCGAGCTTGTGATTCTCAGGAATGTCGGTACGAAGCTTCATCAGACGACGGTAGGCCTCAGGCCCATCTGGCGGGACGAATTTGTCGGTGGATGTCCTGTAGATAAGCTTGGGACCGCGACCACTGGGACCAGAGAGACCGGCATAGTACAGATAGGCCTCAATCTTAGGGACATCATAGGGCGAGGTTGCTACAGAGGAAACGCTTGAGGAAGTGTCGTCATTTGACAGAAGACTGATTTCGGAGGAGGAGTCGCTGTTGAGGGAGCTGTAGGTCTTGAAGAAGGCTACGCGGCATTCCTCGTCGAACGCCTTAGACTGGACATGAGCGTCCAAGTTGTCCTCGACGATGTGATCCTCCACTAAGGAAAGCACACGAGCAGGTCAGTATAGTAGAAGAATAGTAATAAAACGTTAAAGGACTCGCTTGTTGTCTGAAATTTAGGCTCTGGTGCCATGTCTGGAACATTTTTCAGGACTTCAGATTGTTTATAAGGTTAGCCCTGCAAAAGGAGTTTCAGAGACCCCTCTACTAACTTAAGGGTGGCGTAGTAAAGGCCGTTCAGACACAATGCCTGACCAAACATGATGTGAACCTAAATCCGAAAGCAAGTCTCATCAGTGAGAATGACATGAGACAGGCGCGACGTGATAATCCCGAGGTGCCGTACGCATGGCTGTCAGCAGAGGGTCGCACACGCATTCGCGGTATCATTGAGGAGTGTGTCCCGACATGGAGTAACGGTCCTCGCTCATATCAAATTGAGTCATGGGCTCACACCCTCCAAAAAATCTCTCTCGTGCTCATTGCATCCACTGGGTCTGGCAAAACTGCCGCATTCTATGCTCCCATACTTGTAATGCAACATCTCCAGTTGAAGGCATACCTCGGCCACCAGAAAATCCTGTTGCATTGGTTGTAACACCACTTATTGAACTTGGAAATAATCACGTATGAATTTGATCGGTCATCATGCTGTCATTTGCAGACTGACCATTTTTTAGATGCGAGAAATGGAAGCTATAGGTCTTAAAGCTGTTTCTATTTGTGCTGAGAGCTTGAAGGTAGCCTCGCATGAAGGACGAAATTTGTTTGAAGAAATCCGTCTCTGCCAATGGTCAATAGTACTCTTGTCTGCGGAGCGACTTGCCTCCAAGGAGTTTGATGTCATTGTGCACAATGAAACTTTTCGGAAGAATCTTGTCATCTACGGCATCGATAAAGTTCATGTTCTTACCATCAGGTCGCGCTACTTCCCAAACGACTTCCACGTAGCGTTAGTGGTTGCAATGGCAACTCTAGCTACTGGCCGCGATTCTGATGTGTTCTTGGCATTAGGGGTGCTCAATTCTAAAGCTCGTTTGTTCACTCTGTTCATTTTGCTCAGGTACAGCATAATTCAAGCCCCATCTGATATAAACAATATATTGAACAAAAGCATCATAGAAAGCGGAATTTATACATTTCTCATAGCCCTCGTTTCGTGCAGAAGAAATCCATCCAATATCCATGGGGAGGAGCGAACTGTGAATAACAGGAGGACCTCGAGGCTCAAATATGTATCACCGTAAGGAACTTATTGCAATAGGTGAGGACCTTACTCTATGCCTGTGGCCAGTCATGCAATTGTCAGACGGTAAACCATTGACAAGAGGAAGACCCTGTATGTAGCTCGTAGATGCAATTTGATTCAAAGGAGGAGACTTATTTGATTCCCAAAAGAACGTCGCTCCTGCCTAGGTAGACGTGCCCACAAAAAAAAAAGTCCCAAACAAAGCATGCAGGTTGGCTAAGACGTAGACGTCGAGATTGTCAGTTAGCGGTATAAAAGGATGAGACGGAACAAACTTGGGCGGCGGTCCGACGGTCGAGACACATGTCTACACCAACAACCAGCAAGCAGATAACTGGGAGTCAAGAAAGGAGAAGAAAACGCAATCAAGAACGGAGAAAAACGCAATCAGGGAGTGCGGAGAGTTCGCTATCGCGGAGTGGGGAGAGGTCACAGTCAGGGAGTGGGGACAAGTCACAGGAGAACAAGTCGCATCAAGAGAAAGAGAGGGGGCATAGTGGAGGGGAAGAGGTCGCAGAAACAGACGCTGTGGGAGGGCTCGCCAATGAACAGGCTTCGACATCATCAGCTACACGTGTGAAAGAATTAAATCAAAGGAAGAGACGAACCTTTGAAGCCATCCAACAATCAAGGGACCTGTCTGCGCCAATAGCCAACCAATAAATAACGGAGCACCAAGAAACGAGAACAAGTCGCACAATGAGAAGGAGCATGGAGATAGGGGAGGGGATGCAGTCGCAGAAACACTCGATGCGAGACATCTCGCAAGGCCTTGACGTTAAGGACGTCAGTTACGAATACAAGAGGATAAGATGGTAGAAAAAGACAAACCTAATCATCGTCCCAGTAGAGGTTGGCACCCGGGAACTTGTCTACGATGACGGGCCAGAGCCAATCACGGGTGTACCAAAGGCGATGTCCAACGAGCCAGTTTTGCCGGTTGCACCAGTGAGCAAGGCAACGAATCTTCCAAGGGCATCAATGATGATGCTTCCAGAATCACCGCTTGCCGGTGACGAAGTAACGGGAAATGTGAGACAAGAATCGAGATAAACCACCGACAGTGGTGCACGTCTTGAAGCCAAATTGATCACGCGGCGGACGGGATCCCTTTCTGGAGTCTGGTTGTTGGGCTGGCATATCTCTTCTTGTGAAGGAATGCCCCGCAATTCGAAGAGACCTTTGTCCGGATAGACGAATTCGTGTGGCGCATCGTAGCAATCGTACAGCAACTTCTTGAAGTTAAATCTCCGGGCCTGGAATATGAACACTTGGATTACATGCCTTCAGCAAGACGGATCAACATGTACCTAAGCTAAGGACATTCCTCCTGAAGCTAGGGAACTTGTCCTCGAGGAGCTTGATGACGCAGATGTCCTGCATGTATGAGTGGGGAGGGGTAGCGGGACTGATGCGAGGGGCCCAAACGATATGTCCGATAATGCGGTTCTTTGCCTTACTCCATTTCTTTTAACCTCCACAAAGTAAGCCTTGAGCGTGTCGATCTTGGCTCATGTCGTTCTCAGCTGTTCCTGCACACTTCCATATCAAAGTGCTCCGACCAAGCCAAGAGAGAGCTCCACCATGCCACTCACTGATACAGATAAAGTGTAGTCGTATCTGGAAGAATGTCAAAGACAAGAGAACGAACTCAAATTGAAGAACCGAAGATAAACAGACGGATTTATGAGTCCTTTGACCATGAGAATGTCGTTGACACTCATGCTAGCAATAACACCCCTCTCAAAGGAAGTGGAAGCAAGGACAACGGGTTCTGGTTCAGAATTAACAACTTCCTGAGACCACGACGCAATATCCAAGGATGAAGGGCCAATTGTGAGCTTGTCTTGGACAGCCATGATATCATCCGAGTCTTCGGTTACAGTCCACACTTCACTGATCACCGGGGAGCCTGTGACACTGACCATGATGCCGTCGCGCTGTAAATCATCTTTCATCAGTCCTTCATCCTCATCTGTGGGCAACATCCCATCTGCGAACCAGTTGAGGTGAGTTGGTGTGCCAAGAAAGATTGGGCCCAAGTGACGCTCAACGGCGCGCTTGCCCTGGTTGAAATTGTGGGTAGAAGAGTTGGTGGTATGAGTGCCGAATATCATGGGTGGTTTCTTCATCGAGAATGTGATTCTCCTGCGGGATTGATGATTAATAGGGTGAGGTTTGGTGTTTGGAGTATTATTTTGTTGGGCTGGATCGAAACTTATTCGAAGCGATTGATTGATCATCTCAGGAGATGGGTCCCACCACCACAGGCGGATAATTTCGCTACTCATCGCAATGAGTTGTAGTTGGTGAGTGGTGAATGGATTAATTGCGTTCAAACGTGGAAGGTTGTGGAGAAGGGAGAATGGTATGGAGAGGAGGGTATCGATGATAGGGAAGTTCCTTTGACTTGTTGGGTCGTCAATGCCGGGACAATCCCTGCCAGAATATACGATGGTGCCATTGTCCTCTATTCTTAGGAAGGAGTTGTAGTTTCCTGCGCAATGATAGCGATGTTGTGTTACTACCGTGTCGCCAAATACCTAAAGCACTAATGAGACATGACACCAGAAAAATTAAGACTACCACTCACCTCATCGTACGTGGGTCTACCGGGGTCAGGCCTTCCAGCCTCGAGCTCTGAAATCCTCCATGCCTGCAGGTCCTGCTCATAAGCGAGAGTGCGTGCCAAGATGTCTTCGTGAAGGAAGAGGGTCGATCTTGGTGGATTTTGATCCATAGTATTATGGTGGCTCATGTCAACTGGGTCTAGTCAGAAACTAACCAACACGAAAAGAAAGAAGACTGTACCTGGCACAAGATTTTCCCGTACTTCAGCGGCGTGTCTAGGATGTCGATCCTTACGTAGCTTGCGTTCAAGCATCTCCGAGAGCTAATTGGCACATCGTCAGTGTCGCTGAGCTGGACGGAATGAGAGATTAATGTACACGTCTATTGGAGGACTCTAAAGCTGCATCCAGTATGTGGGCCCAGTTCACAGACTCCGTTGATTTCGTGATAATACATTTTTTACCACCGTAAAATTGTCTCATCGCGTCGAGCTCTTCCGTTGGATAGCCATTGATGATCATGATCTTTCGTGAGGGTGATGGTCATGTCAAAGAGTTGCGGACTGTTGTACCGTTGTCGTGTCGTTAAAAAGAACTAAAAATATCATGCAAAGTCCGAATTCCCTGTTTTATCTCCCGCTTAACGATATGCACGGGCGGCCCACGAGTCTGTGCATCAAAGAGATTCCGCGCAGTAAATTTGGGGATCGTGCATTTGTTCAAGTCACTTGTTCACTGCACACGACAATTTGCAGAGTTCCAAGGGCCTTAACAAGAAGGGGAGAAGTGCTGCGCGGCGTCGAAGGTCCAAATGCTCAACTCAAATGTTACCTAGGCATCGAAGTTCAGCTTACATGTTACGCGTGGTTTAACAACATCAACAGTAGTGTCCATTGGTAGAGAGAAGTAACAACGTATGGGTTTTATGTAGTTATACGAGGGGAGCAAGTGAGTGGGGATTGGGGAGGGAGGGGATGCAGTCGCAGAAACACTTGATGCGAGACATCTCTTGACACAGCAGTTATGAACACGAGAGGATGAGATGGGAGAAAGAGACAAACCTAATCATCGTCCCAGAAGAGGTTGGCACCCAGGAACTTGTCCACGATGACGGGCCAGAGCCAATGCATGGGTATACCGAAGGTAATGTCCGACGAGCCAGTTTTGCCCGTTCCACCAGTGAGCAAGGCAACAGAGTCGTTGCGGGGGTGGATTGCTGTTTCAATCGAATCGATATTGCCTGTGGTGAAGTAATGGCGAACGTGAGACAAGAATCGAGATAGACCACCGACAGTGGTACGCATCTTGAAGCCACGTTTGATCACGCAGCGGACGGGATCCCCTTCTGCAGCCTTGTTGTTGGGCTGGCATATCTCTTCTTGGGAAAGAACGCCCCGCAATTCGAAGAGACCTTCGTCCGGATAGACAAATTGGTGTGGCGCATCGTAGCGATCATACATCAACTTCTTGAAGTTGGATCTCCGGGCCTGGAATATGAACACCTAGATTAGATGCCTTCAACAAGACGGATCAACACATACCTAAGCTAACCACGTTCCTCCTGAAGTTAGGGAACTTGTCCTCGAGGAGCTTGATGACGCAGATGTCCTGCATGTATGAGTGGGGAGGGGTAGCAGCACTGATGCAAGAGGCCCAGACGACATGTCCGATAATGCGGTTCTTCGGCTTACTCCATTTCTTCTTAACCTCCACAAAGTAAGCCTTGAGCGTGTCAATCTTGGCTCGTGTCGTTCTCAGCTGTTCCTGTACCCCCGGCAGGTCAAGCGCTGACAGCTGAGCATGGGGGCCACCGCCTTTCACCAGATCTGTCAATGTCGTAACACAACCATCCAGGACTCAGCGTGTCAAGAAGGGGGTCCCATCATGACGACCTCCTTCTTTTGCCCGGCTATGTGGGTGCAGTCAGAATTGCCCTCATCTTTCTCATAGATAAGAACTCACCAACGTAGCTGTACTCATCGTCGGGATCGAAAAGGACGCGCCGGGCAGCGACAGCAGCATAGAGGGCATTCCCTACTCTAAAGTAGAAGCCAAGAGTTCCTTGCATCTTCGTCTTCAACCCGGCAATCGGAAAGTTGAGTGCAATAGAGACGTTATTGATGACGTCCTTGAGGTGGTGTTCATCCGAAACGGGGGTGGAGAGCACTGGACCGGACCTCCGACTCGCGGTATGCGATGTCGACGTTGGTAATGTTGTACTGCTCGAGTAGGTCAAGAATATCCCTGGAAGACTGGTGGGTGACCTCTCCGGTGAGAATATTCGGCGTGACTCCCACCCCAATCGTTACTGGGGTACTATAGCGTGTCCCACCCTCGACGGGCTTGATGGGCGCGGAGTTGTCGTAGTTGGCGTTGTCCTCGTCCTCCTCGTCCTCCTCGTCATTGTTCTTCTCAATCCAAGTGAATCGAACGAGGTCGACGGACGTGAGCGAAATGCCTCTCCCATCGAGGTTTACCACAGCCTAGGAACAACGAATGTCAGTACAAAATGCTGTGTGTCGAGAAGGTCAGGCACCTCTTCATGAACATGATCCCACAGATTATCATTGCCGAGCTTGTGATTCTCGGGAACATGAATGTCGGTACGAAGCTTCATCAGACGACAGTAGGCCTCAGGCCCATCGGGCGGGACGAATTTGTGGGTGGACATCCTGTAGATAAGCTTGGGACTGTGACCACTGTGACCAGAGAGACTGGCATAGTAGAGATGGGCCTCGACCTTAGGGACATCGTAGGGCGAGGTGTCGTCGTTCGACCAGAAAGACTGTTTTTGGAGGAGAGTCGGAGTCGCTGTCGACCCTTGGCAAAGGTTGCGCATACCTCGTTGAATGCCTTAGACTGGAAGACCCAGCGGGTCCCCCCACCACAACCACCACCAGTACGGCCCCCCGTGCATGTACTAAAGATCCCCAACCACACCAGTCGGTATTCAGCGCGACTGCCGATCTATGTCCGACTTCGAGTATTAAGTGTCATCATAATTTCATCTTCAACTATCGAAGGCGTGGGGGGGTATCATTTGGTAGGATCAAATTGCCTGTGCGATGGAATAACAGTCAGACAGCATGCACATAAATAGTGATAATTCAATATACACACATATGAGCTCACGG
>QLOJ01001282.1:0-13237 GCA_003313625.1 Tricholoma saponaceum
GTCACACCAGTAGCTCCACCCCGCCGACGCATATGCTCAGGCTTTAGATCACCGGATGGACCGTAAATCACCAGGATCTGTCGATCTCGCAAGGCTCCTCGAGCTTCAATCCATGCCAAACTTTGACGACTACAGGGAGTCTTTTGGTGATATGTATGATCCCGCGGTGCGTTTATTGCTTTCAATTAGTCAGGTGTCGTCTAACAGACATGTTCGGTAAGATTTAGGGCTGTTCTGTGGTGACCGTTTCGATATAATAGATACTGAACCTTGAGCGTGGTGGTGGGCCACCTCTGTTTCAGTACTAGTAGGGTACTGCCTGAAGGTGGGCTGGAGATACACCTTGTCAGTATTCTTGCCCTGTTCAGTTTGTATCTAATGCTCCATAATGAATTACAAGTCGCTCAATTACATCCTCGTTTTGCCACTATCGTTCTCGTGGCTTCGGTCGTCCCTGGGGCTTGTTCGCAGTTGCTGACAACCATAGATGAGTACACAAATAGAAACAAACACTAGTGATCTTGTCGTCAACACTCTCGACCAAGTCTCCCTTGGTTTGGTATGGATAACTTCACTCGGGACATCCGGGAGACTATCGTGATCATGATCATGGCATGGAAGTAACTTAGTCATAACGAGGGATCTGCGATCGAGCCTCGCAGAGAATACTTTAAATTTGATATCACGTGAGAAGTAGGTGGCAGTGCCGTTATCCGATGATAGTAATCTGAGCTCAAGTCGGTTTTGTCTTCGGACCCTGGTGCCAAAGAGGAGAAATGACGAGATGGAAGGAGGGTGAGTATTCGAATGAGGTGAAGGTGAAGAAGCAGAAAACTTAGCCTCTCATCATTGTTTTATTCTTAGCCTATAAAGGAGAAAGTACTGGCCTAGCATCGCTTCAAGGAATATGAATGACATGGAACCGCGGCTTGCATCAAGTTAGCAAAAAAGTTTCCCTGGTCCATCCTTTCTCTGCAACGTTCCATGTTTAAATTAACGACGTGGCATTGTTGTTTATATGGATCGGCTGGAAAGGTTGCCAAAACGCGTAAAAATGGAAGTCCATCTAGGAACCATCTTTCATCATCAATCCCGTCGAGTTTGCGAACAATTTCAATAATCTTGTTGCGGCGGTCAGCCCACTTTTGGGCGGTGAAATTCTGCCAAGGAAGTCAGAGAGCCCTCTACACCTGGAAGTGGGCTTACCTTGTGCTTATAAAGTTTATGGGGTTCTAATGTACAGCGGAGGAATCTTGGTCTTGTTTGGATAGGCGCGGTTTAGATCGGAATTTGACCTGAACAATGACGCAAAGGACCCTTCCATCGGACAAGCGGATGAAAAAGACAAGGTCGGGACCGAAGTATTTGTCGAGGAAGCACATCACCGTATGCGACTCTTGAAACCATAGGGCACTCGAAGGCCCCAACGGATTATCCAGCGTCTGGTGAACCCCGTCGGAGGAAAGTTCCATAAATTCCACACCCTCCGACTGCGCCCAACTAGGTACATCCTCACCAAAGTCAAAGATATCACACAGACACACATTCGGGCCAAACGTGTGGGCAAGGTACACCGGGATGAATTCCTCGAATTTGGCACCTCGCCCGTCCGTGAGGCCTAGGTTACTTAGAACATGATCAAACAACCTCACAGATGTGTTCTTCATTAGATGGTGGGTGGCAGCAAGAATGATGAGAGGCTCGTCAAGCAGCGCTTGTTCGCTCGAAGTGTCTCTAGGGTCAAGGAACCGGGCGAAGCCAACTTCAACCCACTGCTTCTCATCGTATATATTCACGACGGAGCATCCATGAGCAAATGATCTGGCCGAAACGAGAGGCAATATTTGGATCTAAGCGGGGCCCAATACATTAAGAGCACAAATTCAGAGATCAGTTACCGCGCCTTGAGTAATTTTCCTCAAGTCAACAAAGGGTAGTTCTTTTATGTTCTCAGTAAGTTCTGTGCTGGGTGTGGGTTCGTCCCCCGCACATTCCGGGGTATCAGATGGCCTTTGAGATGTAAGGTGGAGGATGTATGCATCTAATGCTTTGTGAGGCGAACGAAACGAATCAGCAACCAGAATATCCAGGAAAGCTGTGGTGAAGCGATGCCTAGAGCGGAACTATGTGTCAATGAAGATCAGGCTAATATCTAAGACTTACCTCCCCCGAAGCCATGACCAGCAACGACAAAGCAGACTTCGACCACTATCACTTTGAAGCAGGTAGGGCGGCAAGTATCGTGAAATATAGGAGGACTGCGCTTGCGGTGAATCGAAGGCGCCAGTTTGCGTAACAGTGCACCACCGTGATACATCGCCTTTCATGATTTGAGAGCCCGTTGCCTCTTCGACTTCTTTCACGGAGTCCCGTTCCAGATAAGATGGTGTAACCTTTTATGTTCCACGCAGACAGGATTTCACGCAGAATAGGTCGTTGCGTTGTAGGTTTGGCGACAGATCTGTAAGCTTCTCTGTATAATCGTGCAGGTATTTGCGCTTCATCGAGCACAAAGTAGAGGGGGGTTGAGATATGATCGGCAATCTGTTGCCTCAATGAAACGGCTTCCCCCTCGGCCGAATTCACTCCCAGATACTTATCGCCTGCCTTGTTCAAAATCTGTGTCAAGGTGAAAAATATGTCAGTTTCGGCTCCGTTCAAGGACAAGGGTCGGAGCTGTAAAACAAGCCAATGTCCGCGGTATCGGTCGATGTCTCCATCAGGGCACATTTTACGAGCCTCCTTCAAGAACATGAGCAGGACAAGCAAACGAGCGGTGAGAATCTGACGAAATCGGCGCAGTGCAGTTTTCCTATTGTGATCAAGCGCTTGACCTGGATCGGCGGTGGTTGGCAGGTTCTCCGTAAAATTCCTTGCACTTGGTAGATTATCGAGTACATGGCTCATGTCCTGGGATCCTAGGACCTGCTCTCTGGCACAAGTGAAGTAGAGGCCCCAATGTTTCCAAAGTCCCTCGAATAGAATCCTTGTTTTCCCTGAGCCAGAAGTGTTGATTGGATGGCTGGAAAGTTGCTTAGTCAATCCGGAGACATTGGCCGCTTTGAAAACAAAACATGCACGTCTTAGATTTCTTGAAGACACCATCGACAACCTCCTTTTCTACAACTGTCCCCCCAAAATCGTGTAACGAGAGGCGGGGTTTGCCTTCGACGAAAGGGATGCGCAGCTTGGCGAGGTGGTTCAGCACTCTTTTATCGTTACAATCTGGTATCCACGACCCCCACAGATCGTCCTCCTTTAAAAATGCCGCCACTCGCGGCTGGACTTTCTCGAGATAAAGATGCACCTCCTCCCTGATATCCTCGTCCTTGGAAGGTGGGCTACGTGTGAATTCCTTGGTATTGGATTCTCTTTTAGTAGGGGTCTTCGGGGTCTTCCGGCTTTCGAACAGTGCTGGAAGATGCACGATTGGGTGAACACAAATCGACTTGAAAAGAGGTGATACCCATGGAAGTTACGGACATCTGCACCGGAATAGCTGGAAGAGACGTCTGCTACTTTGTCCTTCTCACCAGCTAGGGAGGAACGTTGATTAGTTTAACGCAGGAGATATTCGATGGGATGACATACAATTTGGGATGAAGGCAGATGCAGGTTTCTTGCGGAGAAATTCTAGAAAAGCACAGATATTCGAAAAGTTGATCACAACATGTGATGGTAGGATTGGCGCACCAAGACAACGGACATCTTTGTAAGAGCCCTTTGTGTAGCAGTCACCGACGAGTTTCATGAGAGCCTGGTCTTCATCGACGGCAGCTATAGTTGCATGCACTCCTGAAACGTGGAACAGGTGCGAATGCGGGCCTTCAAGAGCAACTTCGGTGACAGCACTGATGATAGAGGAGATATGGAGTTGATTGTTGATGTCATAATTTACTTTCAGCAACCGTTTTACTTTCTTGTCTCGCTGTAGATGCTCGTCTTCTGACCATAGATCGGTTGCAAGGCGCAGCCGTTTGGGATCGCGATCTGGACCGCCAACTGGGGAGGTTGCAACACGCTTTGAGGTTTCAAACATATAGGATGCCACTGGAGGAGTCACTTTCTGAGTATGGGCTGAAGTAAAACGCGTCAACTTCGGCGTTTGGAACGATCACATGACATGTCACATGTGTATGTCGCATGAAATAGATTTGTGAGTCGGATGACATGTATGTATGTCGGAGTCAAGGAGTTCGGAACTCTACCTTTGTTCAGAGATGTTGGTCTTGATAAAATCTTTGAAGTCTTTGATGCACACTGCCATGCATCATGGTTGGCCACTTCGCTTTACTATGGTCGGATGCGGCAGTGATGCGGGACCATGTGAGTGCCTAGTATTGTGCTCTGAGTCTAGTACTCTGACTGAAATCAAGTGCCTCGATCTCCTGATTCGTAACAATCAAGTTGCTGCCATTTCTGCAGACATACAAAGGACAGGAAAATGGGCAGAGACACCTCTTACCTGTTCTTATAGGGAGGACTACCTCCCCGCGTCTTCGAGGAAACGGATGGCATCTTCTCCATCAAGATATGGAGTGAAGAGGCTATCCGCCTCCTCCTTGTAGACCCCCCCTGCCGACAGGCGTGTCCCCAATCAGCCTTTCTTAATTGAGACACCGTCCTGTTTTACTTGAATCAGATATGCACCCTGGCCCCAAGATTTCTGTACACAAGTCAAGTTTGTTGGCTACGCCCAACATTCGCTTCCTGTCTTTTATTCGCTGTCAATCATCGAGCCGTCAGCCGCAATCCAAGGTGTACATTCCTACAATCTCGCGGTATCTTGATGCACTTATTCCGTAATACCAATGGTTCAAAGAGAATGAGTGTCGCGCATGGTACATATCCGGTCCGGCTGTAGATGCGAGCTATTGATACGGTATCTTTTCTTAGAGATGCCAAACCAAGAAAGAAGATATTGCCATTACTGGACTACAAGTCAAAGACCTGGGTGGAGGAGATTTTGGACCGGTACAAAAGGACATACAAAAACGAACCCACAATCAATTTTGTGCAGGAGGGAAGTGGGTGTGAGAGAGAAGCGTAGTCGTCTGACGGACATGTTCTGTGAGATTGCTGCATTAGGGCTGTTCTGTGGTGACTGTTTCGATAATAGATACTCTCAACATTCTCCCAGACCAGCCATTCTTCTGGTCGACGGGGTATAACCGACATTTCTGCCTGGATCATCACATGGAATTCAAGTTTCACGAGCCATTTCGGGACGTTGGAACATACAGTAACATGAGCAGAGGCTAAATCACTTCTTATGTTTCTGCCCAAGCTGGGATAAACTTGGGTAGCGGTGCGGTCTAGATGTGGCCTACCACTACGGGCGTAAAGCTAGAGTTCGGGCCGCCAAGTCTCCCACTGGTCATACTACACGTTTCTACATTGTTTACGATCCCGCCAGGGCCGCCACAAGGCGGCTCATTCTCTTGAAAGACATATGGAGGATTCTACCACTCCATACTCACTATTGATTGATACTCCAGAAAGTTGGCAGGAACAGAATTGAAACGGTAAAGGACTTCGTGTGTGCCATGAGAGATGTTATTCAAGGTAGCCGGTTTTACGAATCTCCTCCCGTGTTTCCTTTTATGCTGACTTTATTCACTTAGCCCACTGCAAAGCTTACAAAATATGCGGGCCTTCTCCATCGGAATAAGTACCAATGTCGGCAATATCTTGATCTACAATGGCGGGGGTCTCCTCATTGACTGGGAGTTGATAAATCATGGTCCTTGCCATGTAGAGCCTTCCGTACGTTCTCTTTGAACATACCTTGTGTACATGGTATTGATTGGCTGCTTGGTTGTTCAGGGTACATGACAACAAATTGTTGTACGAGCTCCAGCAACCTCAGGCTCAAAAAATTGCTTCTTCCCTTGGGATTGGATGGCAACGAACTCATGCCATACTGCAAAATCATGAAAAGACTAGAATCGCCAGAGTGGATGTATGACCGTTTCGAAATGGCCGCGGACGGCGAATGGTGATCTGATGGTAATCAGCGTATTACATCAGCTGTATTCCGAGTCGTTGAAGAGGATGAAAAAGGAAGATGATTGTGAGGGTTTTGAAGCAGGTAGTACCTTGATGAGCCTTTTTCTGGGGATGCTGTGAGGACAACGAACTCCCGATCTGCGTGGTTGAAACGATGAAGGATGATATCTCTGAGTATTGAGTAGATCTACTAGGCGGGACTCATAGCTAAGTACTGTTACTCAACAAGGCTATGTGAAAGTTGATGGTTCACATAGCCTTGAAGTTCCCATATTGTATGCCGTAAGAACGCGGAAGCTTTCTTCATCACCAAATAGTACCCCACTGTCTCCCTAAATCACCTTTTGACACACCAAGGCTCTTCCAGACATCCCTTGCAACATCCTTCTCCTTCCGACTTAGAAACAAAACCACCGTCTCCAACCTCGGGACATGCATAAAGTGATCCAAATACTCTCGAATTACACTCTTCCTTTCGGCCCCAGTGTCTACTCGTATCATTTCCCGGAATAGCTCAAGGATGGACACGAGCATTTCTGGTTCAAGGGATGTTTTGAAGAAGGCGGGAAGGTTTGCTGGGGGTATCGTCTGGAGAGTTGTTAGTTTGGGATATAAATGATAAACATAAAACAAACTGAGAATAAAGACCATCTCTCCTCTATTGTCGAGATTGAATCCCAAGCCCGTGAAAAATCATACAGTGATATTGGCAATTTCCCTTGAGCTACGACTCTGTGAGAAGAGGATGTTATCGCGGATGGTTTCGATCCATCATTAGGGACAGGAACCGAAGTTGGCTCAGTCACAGCTGTCGATCCGCCTTTTGTGGAAAATAAGGTGTTGTCACCGGATGCGCGAAAGATCCCCCCGCGAACTCGACTTGGTCTGATGCTTTCATGCGTGTTTTTGGCGGCCTTAAGTGTCTGTGGCGGCTCTAATCTAGGGACCTGGGCCGAGTATGCTGATAGGGAGTTTTTAGCGGGGGGGGGAGATCCTGGAGTTAGTGATTGCTTGAGTGAGCGTGAAGAGAGGGGTTTGAGGACGTTGTTTTCTGATACTGAACCACTTGCGTCTTCAGTTTTTTTAGGTGACGCGGGTGCAGGCGTTGTTACACTGTTCGGTTGGACAATTGTAATTGGCACTCTGCGTCTTTTTGGCCCTGGGGGAGACGGAGAAAAAGAATGCGGCTTAATAAACAACATGAGACCCAAAACATCGGATCAGGGAAAAGCTGACCATAAGGCTTTGCTTCGCCTGTTGGTCTACCACCTTTGCTAGCTCTTCTCTTATAGACGCGTTGGTTGGCTCTCGCTTCAAAGCCTCCCCATAATCTAACAAGGAAAACCTTTACTAGAGTTATACTCACATACTTGTAGCAGACCCTACCTTGCCGTGCCTCATCCAATCTTAGCATCCCAGCCCTTGCCTGACCTCTCCGGAATAGTGCCTTTGTATTAAACGCGCTTAGCGCCAATGCAGTTGTACAATCCCGCTCTGCATCCTCATTCCTGTGAAAGTGAAAGGAACGTCTAGATCTTGAAAACACCAGCAAAAGGAAAAACGTACTTGCCTAGCTTGAGATATGCGGCGGCACGGTTGAGTGGGAACGTGAAATCGTTTCTGTCTGCGAGGATTGCAGAAGTGTAGTGTCCAACTGCGGTGGGGTAGTCGCCAGACTTGAAAGCCGCGTTTCCCTATTTATCTGGGTAAGTGAACAGGATTATGATTAAAAATATTTGAAATTGCCTTGTCCTTTGCCGTTTGCGCTTTTCTGTCTGCCATATCGCTGCTGGGTAGGTACTTTTGACTTGTAAGATGTGGAAGTCACGCAGCGAGCACGTGACATTCATTGTACACTTTTCAAAGTTGTCCAACAACACAAACTTGTCATCGTCTTCAATACGCACCTCGGCCCTATCCTTCATTGAAATGGTAAGAACCAGACTCCAGGCGATCCGCAGAATCCATCCATGCCTTTTTTTTCTGTTCATCTACTCTTCTTTGTGCTGGATGCGAAGCGCTGACTGTGGATGACCTTGCTAACCCGAATCTCATCATAAAGGCCTCAACCGATCTTGCCGCAACATATGCCGCCCTCATCCTCGCTGACGATGGCGTCGAAATCACAGTATGGATACTTTTTCATTCCCAATGATCAAACGCTGAAAAATGGGTGTCCTATATATAGTCAGAAAAAATCATGGCCTTGACGCGTGCTGCAGACGTCGAGATGGAGCCCATCTGGGCCTCTCTGCTCGCAAAAGCCCTAGAAGGCAAGAACGTGAAGGACTTGCTGTCAAACGTTGGCTCAGGCGGTGGAGCACCAGCGGCTGGCGCTGCACCCGCTGCTGTGGCTGGTGGTGCTGCGGTGGAAGCACCGAAAGAGGAGGAGAAGAAGGAGGAGAAAGAGGAAGAGTCAGATGACGACATGGTGCATTCACCCCACTACTTTTTGCTCTCCTCAGTTCTAACTTTACCATCTGCAGGGCTTTGGTCTGTTTGATTAATATCGCATTTTGTACTTCACTATGAATGGCGCATATCCCTCTTTAAGATCATTTTTAAACTATGGAAATTAACCGCTCTACGTGCGGACCATGGTTTCGGCACATGGAGCTCTTTGGGTTCAGCGTACGAATGGATTGTGTTAAAATATTAACGATGCTACAATACTGCACCATGCTCGAAGAATGTCGTCTCGTCGAAAGAAGGGAAATTCACCGTGTCGTCGCTCTTGGGGTTGTAAGACGAAGTATTGCTAGCATTCCTCCTAATCCTGGACGGCGGACGTATTGACCTTGGCGTGTAGCAACGGTCGTACGTTCCTCACACCCTCCCTCTCCATCCGCATGTTCATGCTCATGTTCCGGTATACTAAGCTTCAACGAAAAACCTGGGCCCGCACTGCGCGTGCTCGTCCTCCTCAATCGCGCCGGGGATGAAAGGATGCACCTGTACGACCTAACCGCGACAAGAACAAAACGACGAGCAAGATACGCACAAAGACCCATCCTTTGGCAATTCAATACTTCCGCCAGGCGAAGTACAACGTCACCAGAAACAGTCATCTCGGGAAGAAAAACGAGAAAATGATCTTTCCCATGCCAGGATCATAAAGCCCAGAACGTCGCGGAAAAAAGTCAAAAAACTAACGTATCGCTCCATCCCAACCCAGTAGTCAATCCCACACCACCCTTCAACCTCCCATCGCAATGTTTGTCCTACGCATGGGCGTATTATGCATATCCTTCGAGAGACCGGTGGCCGTCGACGAAGCTAGCAACTCAAACAAAAATGTACTGCATAGAGCATCAATAGCAACATACCAACTGAAGCAATACTGTCCGGCCTTCCATTCAGGTCAGGCGTTGCAGATTGAGGAAAGAGCTTGGAGTGTGAGAGAGCAGGCCATGAGGAAGAATCAAGTGTCTTTTGAAAGTAGTGAGTATAAGAAAGCAAGGTTTAATTAAAGGAAGGATAAACTCACGGTAACGGGGTATGGATATCCAAACTCGAAGGATCCGAATCGCTGCCACCACCCTCCAAAGCGCGTCCGAGTCGATTTTCTCTCTCCCTCTCCTAATCGTCGGTCCCGAAATACTTGCGATCTGGAAAACTCAATGGTGAAGGCCTCTGTTTCACTCCAAGTTCCTCTGGATCGATCCAGGAGCGCGCGTCATCGTCGTCTACATCCAGAATACCCCGAACATACGGCAGCTCTGAACGTTCGACAGCACCCTCACTAGATGCATCCGATCTGCGACCCCTTATTTTCCTAGGCGTAAAAGAGATAGGATGACAATGCTTGCGCGTCGTTGAATTTCACCTGGCACACTCGAAGTAGATTTGGAGAGGGACGGAGTAGCAGGGGGAGACGATGGGGAAGCCACGGTGGTTCTGCCCCGTGACTGTGACTTTGAGCGCCATGAAGGCGAGGTGTGGCAGAGATGATTGTGTCAATATCTGGAGTGGCGGAACGCTCGGGGGCAGGAGGAGATAGAGGAGTTTGAGCCTTGGTTGAAGCGAAACGGGACGGAAAAGCGATCTGTTTGGGGGTTTCGATGGTGGACGAGGGGATACTTGTGCTAGTAATAGGTGGCAATGGCTCTGAAGGTGGAGAAGAGACAGGGGGTCCCCGGACGGCTGCGACTGCGAAGCATCTGCCTATGATTCTGTGACTTGGAACGTGCAGTACGCATATGGAGATGGAGTGTCTGAGGGTTGATAGGGTCTGCGATTGATGGGGGAATTGGTTTTGAGGGAGGTTTGATCGCGGTCAAGGATGGACTTTGGATCTACGAGTGGACGATCTTCCTCAGGATACACGTTTTCGTTATCGAGCATTAGGTCGCGGATGTCAATGGAAGAAATGGACTCGTTGGCCACGTGGCGGCGTATTCCAGGGGATTTGGTAGGAGAAGAAATTGAAGAGGGTGGAGTGGGAAGCATTGTAGATTCGAGAGCCAAGTCCAAGATAGCATTGACAGAGTCATCATCAGAAAGAGCAGGCATTGGGGATATGCTCATATGGGTGAGGGAGTTGTCTGGATGAGAAATGATTTCCTTTGAGATGGAAAAAGGAATAGAATGGGGTAGAATGACATCTGTTGGGCTATGAGTCTTTATGAAGTAAGACTCATTCTTTATCATTCCAGAACTTAGAGAGTGGTCGGTAAAAGAAATTTGACAAATCCTCACATTTCGTTCTTGGACTGCCAAGCTCTGCTGATTGTGAAGGTGTGTGAACATCAGTAATCAACAATCATACTCAGTTACCTTGCTTGCAAGGTCTCCCCAGGACCCCTGAAATCTCTACCAAATCCCTGATCCAAAAATGTCAGTTTTCCGCAATTTTTATCCGCACCACTTTGGCCGATTTTTATCCGGAAATTGCCTCAGGCCCCCAAAGGTCCAGATTTTTATCCGCACTTGACCTCAGGCATAGGTAAAATCCTCAATTTTTCGCGCCGCAGGGGCGGGACCTTCTACACAGCCATTGGAGGTACTGCAACACACATTACACACGTCGTACGAGTTAAATATAGGTTAATCTTCTTCCTCCCCATCACCTTCAATGCGAGACTTTTGTTTAAAGATGTAATTGCCATCCTTCAGGATTCTAAAAAATGTCCAGTCCTGTTGAGCCGTTCCAAGCCACTCTCTACCGTGGTTGGCACAGAGTCAAGAGTGCACAGGAAGGCTGATGATGGAATGAATAGCCCAGAACTGAACACCGAGAAAGAAAAAGTGTTCGAAATTTTGGATAGGAATGTTCAATACTGCCGCGATATTTGAAAATTTGACGAGTCAGAGACCAGCTTTCCCTGCCGACTTGGAATATATAGCTAAAACTAAAATATCATTATTCACCTGGAGTAACTTGGGGAATGCTCCTGATTTGCTTGTTGACAATAACAAACCTATAACTATCCGCAACGTGTAAGGGAACAACTTTATTGATACAAGCTTCTGCAACTTGAACTTAAATTTCTTATGGGAGTTGAAATTTGTTGAATCACGTTTGAGGGCCTAATAGTGAAAAAGAGTCACGTATTTGAGACATAGTAGACAACATAACACAGTGGTGTAGTGTAATGGCTGAGGTGATTGAGAAATTTGTACTAGTTGTATTGGGATTGACCTGTCTTGTCAAAATTTATGCGCATTTGGATCAGGCCCATTGGCTGTCTGCCCATTTTTATCCACACTTTGACCCCAGGGATTTTGGCCAAAATCCTCGATTTTTATCCGCATAGACCTGTAGCATTTTCTAATTTTTACGCAATTTTTATCCGCACCTGGCTCAGGGATTTGGTAGAGATTTCAGGGGTCCTGTCTCCCCACCCCCAAAAGTTAAGGTTCATGCAAAAAACAACATGTGCAAACAGTTCTATTCTTAGGCAGTTCCCTATTCCATCTTTAGGCTACTATTGGAGAAAATCCCATCTCAGGCTAATCCTCAATTACAGAATATGTTTGCTGATGCATGTGTAGAATTATTCTGAGTCATGGTCATCCTATCACTACCAGCTACATGCATATGCCTCCATAGACCCCAGTCCGAGTCTGTGCTGTGAGGAGCCAACCAAAGGTTGGCAACAAGCAGCGCACTGGTTCAGTAGTTAGACATCTAATGTTCTGCAGCCAGAGCTGACCCAACTCTCCCCCACACTGACATTTCCATATGAGGAAATACTTTCCCAGTTGACAATTCCAAACAAGCCATTTTCCCACTGTCTCAACATTCAACATTGTAGTGAGTCGTATGGGGGGTCTCTTAGATCACACGAAATGAGAACACAAATAATGTATATTGTTCGTGTTGTAGTTATAGTGATAAAGAGATTGTATTATGTAAATATTGGGCTGGTTCCTTTATAGGGACCAGCCAAGTCGATAGCAAGAAAAGTAAATAAAAACAAACATGGGGCCAAGGCCCAGGTCACCACACCCTCCCCCTTAGGCTTTGTCCAGGGGAGAAGCATGACATTTTGAGTAGGATGACAACCTCAAAACAGGTTGTTGGATATGTGGGCATCATTGAAGTGTTTCATGATGAAGTGAGTTATGCAAAAAACATGACGACCCTATTTGGGTGGGTCGTTGGGGATGTGAGTATCATCGAGTTTCAACAATGAGATGTGGGACTCATCGATAATCAATGAGGCGGAGGGGTCGCTGGAGTCCACTATCATGGAGCACACTTCCTCCGGAGTGGGTGGTACAGAAACTGCACGCTCATGCTCGGGCGTTGTCACGTAAAATTACTTTTACGTCCAGATCCTACCGGAACTTGAAATGTAGAACGGGTGAGTCTCTGGTGTTCGCTGGGAGTGGTATATTTCCACAAGAATGTTTGTAGGACGCAATACCCCAAAAAACTGAGAATGGTATTCGAGGGTCAGATAATATAGTACTCGGTTGTACTACTTGGTCAGTTGCACGGAACTGAATATATGAATGTCAATCCTATTGAAGGATTACAAGGATCGAAGGTGTAGTATTTGGATGTACTACTCGGTCAGTTACACGGAACTGAATATATGTATGTCAATCCTATCGGAGGATGACTGAAAGCGCTACTTGAATACGAATGGATAGAACGATAGACTTGAATTGCTATTTGGTAATAGCTTGGACAATATACGGTATAACTCAGGCTTGTATTGATGTGTATATAGAGGTATCGACCTCGAGGTGAATCTGGGGTGAGTAATCCACGGGGGGA
>QLOJ01001288.1:0-12063 GCA_003313625.1 Tricholoma saponaceum
ATCACGAGCCTTGATCTCGGCTTCTTGCTTTTCACGCCAATCTCTGAATAAAGCAGTCATGAAGTCTCCATAATGCGAGAAAGTAACAGAGCGAAAGTCAGTAATACATACTTGATGACTTGTGGCTCGTCTTCTTCTATAGGTCGGTTCAAGATCGGAGTTGATGAAAAAGCAGACAGTTGAGGTCGGGGAGCAAAGGTTGCACTAAAGGATGGTTGCTGCTGAATCGGGGATTGGTGCTGCTGTGTATAGTATTAGCGCTGGATTGGATTGCTGCAATGTATATCGAGACGAGGTGGTGGTCCTTATGCTGGGGCCTTTCCTCGTACAAGTACCGTGAAATAGAAGTGTTCGAAAATCGCGAACCGGACTCAAAAGTAGACAATCCTCAACTTACCTGGCCAACGTCAATATCCGGAAAGTCACTTTCAAACTTCTCAATCTCATCATCTCCTGTGACCTTCACGACAGTGTCCTTATATGTAAGCGGACTGTCGAAGTCGTCGAACGAGAAACCAGAGCCGCCGCTCTTGACAACCAAAGGGGGGGCTTGTGAGGGTATAGGAATGTCTCCTTCGCCATCAAGTGAGATATCAGGAAAAGCAGACGCAGCGCGGTCAAAGTCGATCTCGTCCACTCCAGACTGGAAAAAGTCGGTCATGGTGTGTTGGCAAAGTGTAACTTGGATCACTGACCGTGGGAAGGTTACAAATAAATATCGAGTTCGAATTTATTTATAGAATAAACCTGGAATAAACCACTGGCATGCCCATCAATATTCCTGGACTCTTGGTCCCCTTTCAACTCATTATAAGGCCGCGCATTATCCTACCAAGTTTGGCGGTGAAAGGTATAGTCCCATTATCCTCATTTACCCGCTTTCTCATGGATCATATACACGCAGTAAGATATTCGACATCTTGATTTTACTGCGCTTCGTAAAGCGGGATATCGTGGGGCTGTCTTTGACAAAGACAACTGCCTTGTCAGTTCATCGATTTTCAGAACATGTAATATTTTCTAATAGTGTTTGTCATAGACACTCCCTCACAAGGACTCGATTGTGCCCGAAATACAGGCTAGTTGCGACTTTATGTTCAGAGGTCTACTGCTGGGCTAATCTCTCTGCTTATGCAGAATACATGGAATCATTGTAGAGAAACTTTTGGTGAGGGCAATGTTCTCATCGTGAGTAACTCTGCTGGCACCTGGATGGATCCAGGAGGCATACAGGTATACTCTTGCTTGTCATGTGCGTCGCAATGACTAACGCCAGTCATGTCCATTTTTTTTTGTAGTGCGAATCAGTCACTTTTCATACTTCTGTCCCCGTTCTCCGCCACAAATCTCTTAAACCAGCCTACTCATGTATCGCAACAATCCTCGGGTACTTTTCATCTCTGAAGTCTCCGATACGAACCGAGGAATTGATCGTCGTGGGCGATCGCGTGTTCACGGATGTGGTGATGGCAAACCGTATGCGCGGAGGGGTGGGATTCAACAACGTGACTCGTAACTTCACCCACCGCAAACCAGAACCTGGCCAGGGGAGCGAGCCGAATGAGCCGAATGGGCCTTTGGCCATTTGGACGACTGATGTCTGGAAGAAAGAATCAACAGGAATGAGATGGCTCGAAAGAAAATTAGTTGAAGTTGTGCAACGATGGACCAAAGATATGCAAGGTGATGGGCTTGACACAGCTCAATTTATCAGGGGGTTTGTGGAGCCCGAGCCGTTGAGCGCTGATGATATGATGGCTGGGTTGTTCAGGAGAATCAGAAAGGTTTAATGCATGTACCCCTAACTCTTACTATGAAACTTTGGAAATACCCTGATGCTCACGAGACAATTCAAATTGATGAAGCCAAGATGAAGCAAGGTTACGTTGCTACTGAATGTGACTGCCATGACAGTGATTGTGCTCTCAGTTCTCGTCGAACATGTGTTAAAGATTGTTTATTTAAAGAGGATCCGTTTCAGAGATCCCTAGTTAATAGGTATCCTCATAACCATACTCGTTAATCACCACCTCCAGGACAGTAGTACTGGCAGAACTTCCATGATGAACATTATACGCAATAATGTAAACAATCTCACCCTTTTGTGAGTGATACACCTGATTTTGCCAACTCGCGTCTTTGTTTGAGACCTACATTTTTTGAAGAGTCCACGTCCATGTTTATTCTTGTATTTTTTAGTCATCTTAGGCATTGAAGTTGAAAGCACAAATAAATAGTGTGAAAATCGGATCATGCATCCAACATACCCAACGCGTCTTTGGCGCATTTTCCGTCTTTGCAGTAACAAATCTGGCTCTCGTTCCGTGCTCACAGAAACCGGGCCCCCTGTTTTCCAGCGTGTTCCGCCATGGTGGGCACGGTGGACTCTGGGCCTCATTGCGTGCGATATCTTCATGACGTTGGTCTATCTCGACATTTCCGCACCACGTTATCTGACAATGCGTGCAAAGCGGTTCCGCAATAGAGCTCACATGGAACCACTGGTCAACCTTTGTCTCAGACTTGGAAAATGCATCACTAAAGAGTAGAGACGTGCCATCGTCGGGTCCGGACAATTATACCCTGCGGCCCAGCTTTCAACGCCTAGCCCTATGCATAGCTCATCTCGGGTTCGGTGCTGGCCTCGCAGGTGCACTTCTTGTTGCTCAAACCCGTTTTGTCCGAACATTTGCCATCCTACCGCCTGGACGGAATAACAGTCCTACAGAAGGTAGACGCGTTTTCATTCAGTGTGCACACAACTTTGGAAACAACGGAATGGTTTTTCCTTTGAACGAGTGCTCGCTTCAAGAAGGGAGGGATAACACGGAGATGATTCTCAGGGCGGCTGGCAAGAGGGGCCATTGGTATATTGGGTTGAATGATGCTGTTATTCATGGGCAACGTTCATCTATAGACAAGGCTCGGGCATTTATTCTGGCTGATTGGGGTGGAAAAAGGGTTGGAAAATGGACACCGACCATTACAACAGATCATCGCTGGAAGAGTGGACCCATGCGCAGACGGGTTGATGAGTAACACGAGTCACCGGACATAATTATCACTTGACTTATAGTTGAACTGTACTCTACACCCGAGTCCCTTTCATATTCCACTGGGGTCTCCACGTTCCATCTGAGTTCCATAGCGTTTTGAACGATTCTTGAAAATCGTCGGTGGAGGTTGGTTATCGAGACTACACATGAGTGTTCCAGGTATCCATTTCTTGATTTGTACTGTTCACGTTCAACGTTCATCCCAGTCGGATGTCCTCAGCTTTCACCAAACATGCCAACGATCGTCGCGCGTTGCTCCGAAAGATAGCAGATGAAACCGTCAAGGCGATTGAAACAGGGTTCATCCTTAGCGGTGTTTCCCATAGACTTCGAGACAGAACAGAAGCCTCGAAACGCCGTACACGCTACTTCGCTCCCGCCGAGTCGTTGCTCTCCACATGGTCAACAATTCCGTCATCTACGTCCCAGCCTCCACCAACCGAAGTCTCCATTCTGGAAATCTCGACACTTGACGGTGCTCGTTATCTAGCGACCAAAGCCAGCCAACCTGATAAAATAGGAGTCTTGAACTTTGCCTCTGCCAAAAAGCCTGGTGGAGGGTTTTTGAACGGAGCTCAAGCTCAGGAAGAATCGATTGCGCGCTCTTCGACACTCTATCCGACACTTCTTACGAAGACCTCGGAGAAGTTCTACACCCTGCATAACCGTGACACAAAGGGTGGTTATTACTCTCATGCAATGATTTATTCCCCTGGGGTCCTAATATTCCGTGATGATGATGGTGGATGGGTAGAACCCCTAGAAGTTGATGTGTTAACGAGCCCAGCTGTCAATGCTGGGGTGGTACGGAAGACAATTAATGGAAAATTGATGCCGGAGGCGACGGAGGAAAGGATAAAGAAAGTGATGGCGGAGAGGATGGGCCGAATCTTGTTCTTGCTCGAGGAAGAAGGCGTGCGGAACATTGTACTGGGGAGTTTTGGAACTGGCGTCTTCCAGAACAAAGTGGATGTCGTAGCTCAGCTGTGGGCAGACCTCTTGACTGTGCCTGGAGCACGATTTGGTTATTCGTTTGAAAGAGTAATCTTCGCTATCCTGGGGAGAAAGACCTTTGTTGATTTTAAGGATGCATTCAATGCTCGAGCAGGACCACCGAGGAACACGACTCCATCATTACCCACTACACTCATTCCAGGAGGAACTTAGGAGTCATATGCTAGGTTTAAGCTTTCATGTTATGGACAGCCGTTTGCATCCATTTACTGATAGGTTCTGGCTAGATGTAAAGTATCTCCTTTGAAGGCCTACGCAAGTTGTCTCGACGAACAATGTTCAGTTATCGTATCCGTATCTTGATGAAATTCACTGTGATTGTTGATGCTTGCTCTTGCTAGCTTCGAGCGGAAGTACGATTGATAAATCAACCTGTAAACTGGCACACACATACAGCCATTGCGAGTGCTAGATTACGATCAACGAAAAGTGTGTTGGAAGGATGGTATCTGTTGGATAGATACCACGTCGTAGCTCTTATCACAAGAGCGTCCGTCATTCCACTGGAATATTCTGTTTCAGCGGGAAGGGCGGGAAGCCTACATTGAATTCTAAATCAGGTTCGCCACTGCTATTCTCTTAAATCGAGTTATTTATTTTAGTATATGCCCAGCTGGTCTATCAAAAAACGGAATAAACTTGCAATGCATCCGAGTTCGAGCCACCTTTTATCTTGACTATTGACACAATGTCAAGCGGCGAGATATTACAGCTACGAGGTCACGGTGGTCCTCGCTTGGCAAGACCTGTACGTAACTAACGTAAGGTAAGAATCCCTCTATGCACCCCGAAAATTGTTACCGCTTGAGGTGTGTGGAAATCGATGATCGCTGCAGTCTAGAGTTATACGTCAGTCACTTTTTAAACCGCCCATGTGGTCTTTTCTGAGCAATGGCTTTCCGAATTCATTGCCCATCATGATGTATAGTGGAAGACACCTGTTATACGAGCCAAATTGACGTGAGCACCCCCTTCGCAGCAAATATGGTGGGTCACTCAGCATTCGGGGACAATTCTAGTTGTGGTAATCTCATGTCGAACGCCACACGAACTCCAGCAGAAGTGAGGAGCACGACTCCTTTCAAGCAATTCCCGTATCGACACAATTTCCCCTTCCATGACTGATAGTAGGCACGATGCTTCCACGTTGTCACTTAATGTCCGAGCCATCGATAATCTCAACGATATCTCAAACCTGTTCCTATCCTCATCCGTGCGTCTCAACCCTTTGACCTGAACGTGTAGTTCCATCAAGCGCTCCAGGACTCCTTCCTAGAACCACCGGATCTTCTACGACACGTGGTGGCGCACTCAAAAGCCTTGCATATTTCATATATTCTACGTTGTTTTATTGCATCACCATTTATCACCCTTGATATCAGAATAATGCAAACCGCCGACAAAGAAGAATTCAAACAACTCCAGCGACATTCCCACTTTTACTTGAATTGTGGCGATCTCCATTTTCTTGTAAGTTCTCGCCATGATGATACCGTGGTCTGACATGACATCGATCAGCTCGACAACCAGCTTTTTCGAGTTCATCGTTATTTTTTTGAACGCGAGTCACGAAAATTTCGGGATCTAATTTCGACTCCCTCGTCTACTGAGGGTCTACGACAAGGGGACACCGACTCAACCGCAATTGTATTGGATGTCGCTGTGCAGGATTTCGAGATGCTGCTTGGAATCTTCTACAATCCGTCAGCGGTTCCAACCATCCTTTGGGTTGCGCTAATGAAGCTCCTGGCAATTTAGAAAATATTCCATTTATGACTGGACTATCAGCCATTGGACTCAGATTCTTACTCTCGCACACGAGTGGGAGTTCGATGAGGTCAAAAATTTGGCGATTCGGGAGCTCGAGAAAATGAATCTCTCCGTGATTGACCGAATTGCACTGTACCACAGATTCACGGTAGATATCGCTTTCATTGTTCCTTTATATGCTGTGTTATGCTCTCGTGACGAACCCCTTGACGAAGTCGAGTCAGGGATTCTGGGCCTGAAAACCACAGTCTTAGTGTTCCGAACTCGGGAGCGCCTTCGTGCGCAGCCTTCGGATGGTGGCAAAAGTCCATTACCTTCCGGCCTTGATAAAGAATACATTTTGAACACTATTTGGGGCATGATTGGGCTCAATACGCCAGCCTCTGCTCCTGCGGAGGCTCGTCAGTCAAGCAACCTGTATTTCATTTTCGCTATCTTACGAATGTGATAACAGGTTCATCGGATGGCGAAGAACATGGAAGGCGAGGTGTGCTTGACACTGGGACCGCAAGCAGTCTGAGTCGTAGAATTAACAAAAATTCCAATGGAAGAACAGGTCGAGTTGTTGGTTGCCAAAGGAAAACGTGATGAGGACATTTCTGATTTACATATTACATAACGAACGAAGCGCGCTGGCGCCGCATGACCCGCTACTTTGCTATTGTTTGTTCTTTTGGTCTTCTGGGATGTGGAAACAACCTTCGATTAATTTTTTTTATGGCCATATGCAATGGGTGACTTTCCATAAGCATTGAGAATAAAATATACAGCTGATCTTGATTCTCAATCTGATCATCACCGCTTTAATCAAATATTCTATTCTGTTAAGTAAACCATAAGACATTCTGATAAAAATAATCTAGTGTGCATTGCCTTGGGAGACCAAAAACAAGGGACTGATCATGCCGGATAGTGGCAGTTATACATAGGATCGTTGGCTTGGCAAATTTTGTCTTCAAATTGCCTGAAGACACAAAAATGGAGTGGAGTTCAGTCAAGTGAGGCAAATTTGGGGCTTCGGGGCAAAAAAAAAACATCGGGTGAGTCCTATGCAACATATTTGATATGTTACTCACCCCAATGGTATTCAAACATGATGCGAGCAGTGGACGTTGATTGGGAGCAGGATCAGAGACGAGAGTGGATTATGTCATGCTGATTGAGTACCAGATTTGGACAAAATGTGTTTATTCATCAAAAATAATCTATTCAGGGGGTCTACCCTATCAACAGATTTAGGTTTATTCGAGAGTCTAAGTGACGTCAAAGGCATGATAGCTGCCCGGCACCTCGGCAATTTCACCTTTGATTGTCCGATTTATTCTATTTACCTCAATAAACGCTTACGGAAAGTCACCCAATATCTGCTTCACGGATGGTAGGAGAATTTGGTGTTGAATTTCGCAAGTAATAGGTAGGAATGATTGTAATCTACTTGGCAGGGAGACCAGTCAGGACTCAGAACCCAACTGAACATTCACCCCTTCTGAGTACGAGAACATATGAATGCAAGAAAAGGAGCTGCCATTGACATACACTGTGACCATCGTGGACACAAAGTTGAGGTGGGCATCGTTGGCGTCCATAAACTAGTGCTGGGGAAGAAAAGAACATTTGATATTTTGTTCAAAAATGGTAGGAAGACATCAGCCTCAAATATTGTCATAGGTAGGAAACAACATATTTGGTTGAGTAGAAGTGACGGTGGATGACATTAGCGTTAGGATCTTTCTCGTCTCACCCAGTGAAATATAACATGCCATGTGATTCCTTTAAATGGAAATAAGTTCTATATTTATCAATGTCACGTGAGTGTGTCTCAGTGCCTTAGTGGCCCACAGGACCCACTACTAGCAGACTATCTATAAAAAACATCCAAACCCCATGACCCTCAGGCTGAAATTGTCAGCAATTCAAAAGGAACAGCTGATTGCCTTTCTGAATTTATTGGGTTTAAAATCCTTTTACATGAATCCAATGGTGAAGGTTTCGAACGACGCGAGATGACTGCACCACGTGCTCTCCGTAATGCTTTACGGACGATTCGACAGCACTGCGTGCCCACCGTAACACTTTACGGTCATGGACAGCTCTTGCAGAGCTGTCTCTCCACTTTGTGTTGTCTTCTCCTATTTACTTGTGCAGTAATGTCTCTGTATGCGAGACACCCCCTTTTCTTCTTGGTTTCTTCTCGTCGTCTCACAACTGTCACTCTTGTAGTTTGCTCTCTCAGTTTATTTAACATTGTGCCTCATATGTCAAGTGCTCATGCCAACTATTTTGGACAATCGCAGCCTCACACTCTCCCCGAGGGAGATGGAGGATCTGCAAACTCAAGAACTGAGAACAACATTACTGAAACCGACTCTGCTCTCACGTCTCTCGGATGGACCCAACATCAAAGAGAACAAGGACTCGACCATGACTTCAGAAGAGACCTTGTCACGAGAGTCAAGAGGATCATCCAGGACTTCAGAGACAAGAAAGTCCTCAAAATCGAAGCTTTGTACCAAATCCTGCGAGTTGTCCAAGAAGCAGAAGTTGATGAGTCTGTTAGACAATCAGCTCTTGATGAATATGCCACACAGATCAACCTCATCGACGCACAGCAACGCAATGAAGAACAACCAGGAGAACATGCGACTCAATTTGCTACAATCAGAGATGAGTGAAGAACCGCGAGAGAGCCTAACACAGATGAATCCCAACGAAGAGAGGGACAATGGGAAGGACGTGAGGATGAAGAAGCAGAGAATTTCCTGCGTGACCTCTGGAAACAACTCACGAGGAAACGCCGACACCGAAGCCCAACTGACTCTTCTAGCTCGGATGATGGATCCACTTCAGGCAGAAAGAGAGAGGGAGAGTCAAACAAGAAGAAACGCTTGTTCCAATCACAATTACCATGGTACACAGTTGAGACCAAAGCACAGAGTCAGGAAGTTGATGAGAACAGGAAGAAGACAAGAGAGATCCTCAGGATTTTTCAATGCGACATCATATTTGCCGAACGAGATGTCCAACGTTCAACTACAGCTCCACAAGGATTCCCAGACTCGGAATGGCGACACATCTTCCGTGGAGAAGCAGTCAACCTCGATGTCATCCTCAGCAACCTCCACCATGTTGCCCCTCCTAAGGAGAATGTTGGCCGCATCGGAAGAACAGAAATATCTCTTGGAAGCACAGATCCAGCGCGAAAGGTCCAAACGAGTGGTGACTGGACTGCGGCCTGGAATGTGACCGTCAAAGCAACTGCATATGCTTTCCCACATCGAGACAAAGAACTACGCCAGTGGGGAGACTACCTCTCATCAGAATTTTCGGCCAGACAAACCAGTGCACATCACAAGCTCATTGCCTATGACAAAGCTGTCAGAGCTCGGGTCGGAGGGGGGCAAGCAATCTTACTCACTGACCGTAGCGAATTCATGTATCTCTACTCAGCCTTTCTGCTTCCCGATGGCATCCAGGCAGGATCAGTTGGAAAGTGAGGGGATGGTGACCAGAGAGCCAGATCAACCTCCACTGACATCTGTAGGAGGTTCAATAGCACTAGCGGATGCAGGAGCCCAGCAGGAACTTGCCGTTTCTGCCACACTTGCTTCAAATGCAAGCAACCGGGACATGGAAAAGAAAGCTGCCCTCAGCAGATGTGAAGCGAGATATGGGATGCGTCCAAAGTACCTCTGGTACAACGTCTGGGCTGCACAGAATGAAGGGGAGGAGAATGCAAGAGTTGAAGAACTCCAATGCCTAGCTGATTGGACAGAACATGCCAAGCCCCTACCATCTGTACCCATCACCGAGCTTCAAAATGCCACAGCCTTGCAAACAATCACCACACACCCTGATCTTTTTCATGTTGTCACACCAATTGACATTGATCGTTTCGAGACCTTACTGACATCCCATCCGAATCGCCCTTTTGTTGAGTCAGTCTGCAGAGGGTTGAGAGAGGGTTTCTGGCCATGGGCCGATACCCACCAAGGAGAGTATCCCTCTACAGTTGACGAATCCCTTAGCACACCAGAGGACGGACCAGAAGCAGATTTCTTGTGTGCCCAACGAGACCATGAATGACTGGCAGGAAGGTTCTCTGGCTCCTTTGGACAAGACCTTCTACCAGGGATGCATGCTTCTCCTGTCCATGCAGTACTGAAACCCCACTCCGAAAAACTGTGGATGGTCATCGATCAGAGTGCCGGTCTATTTTCACCAAACTCCATGATTAAACGCGAAGACATCCGAGGTTTTCCCTTGGACAACATGACTCACCTTGGAGAGGGATTGATATGTCAGCATCAGGCTAAACCAGGCCAGTCATTGGTCCTCTACAAGTCCGATGTAGCTGAGGCATATCGTTTGCTTCCCATGCATCCACTTTGGCAGATCAAACAAATCGTCACAATTGATGGAGAGCGTGACCTCGACCGCAATAACTGTTTTGGTGGGAGGGGGTCCCCTGGAATATACATATCCTTCAACAGTCTGGTGACCTGGATAGCTCAGAGAATCAAACTCATTCAGGATCTTTGGACTTACATGGATGATTCTTTTGGGATTGATGAAGAGGGAAATCTAGTATGGTATCATCGGTATGAGAAACACATGCCAGCGAACCAGGTCAAGCTTCTATCCCTTTGGGATGAACTTGGGATTCCTCATGAGCCTCACAAGCAAATCTTTGGTCCAAAACTCACCATCATTGGAATACAAGTCAACCCAAACAATCTCACCTTTTTACTACCTAAAGAGGCTCTTGACGACCTTCTCCGAGAAATCAAGGACTTTGCAGTCTGGTCAGAGAGCAAACAAGGTGCTTCTTGGAGTCTGCGAAGATGGCAGAGACTAGCTGGGTGGATGAATTGGAGTTTCAATGTCTTCCCGTTACTGAAGCCTGCACTCAACCACCTCTATCCCAAGATTGCTGAGAAGGATCGACCACTGATGAAAATCTGGGTCAACAATGCCGTTTGCGATGACCTGAAATGGGCAACTCACCATATGCATGCATCACTTGGGATCAGACTGCTCTTGAGCATATCTTGGGAGATCGAGGATGCAGACATGACAGTTTTCTGTGATGCCTGCATGGAAGGCCTTGCATTCTATTATCCTGATCATTGTACTGGGTTCTATGCACCTGTTCCAGATGACGCAATACGAGACATCATCTTTTACTTTGAGGCATTAGCCGTTGGCAGCGCTTGCAACAATCTGAGCATGATGATGTCACACTACTCACGAATCATCATCTACACTGACAGCATGAACACTGTCGACATCTTCAACTCACTCAGATGTCAACCTGAGTTCAATCCCCTTCTGCGGCACTGTGTCGACATCATGATTTCACAGAATTTCCAAATCCAAGTCTTGCACATCCCAGGAGAGCACAACGGTATAGCGGATGCAATTTCATGACACAATTTTCATTGTGCACAACTTCTGGCCCCTGGGCTCCACATTGAAACTTTTCAACCCCCACACCTTTCAATGCTGGGGGCTGCCAAAAAATGATCACATCTCATGTCCGTGCCCGGCAACTGATGCGAGAGCCATGGTCACGGGAGTGACTTGTTCGAGAACGGGTGATTGCACTGGGGCAGGCTATTGATGTTAGCACTTGGAACAATTACAGTTCAGCTCTGAACTCTTATCTGACTTTTGTCCGCCTTCACAACTTTTCTGTTGAGCCCACTGCAGACACACTGAGCCTCTACACTGTCTGGATGTGTCATCACATCAAGCCTGACTCTGTTGACACATACCTCTCTGGCATCTGTCAACAACTTGAACTGTATTTCCCTCAGGTTCGTGAAGCAAGAAGAGGGCGGCTGGTACATCGCACACTGGAGGGGTGCAAACAGTTACGTGGGACAGCAACCATCAGGAAATGGGCACTGACAATTGGGGACCTGAACGCTGTGTGTGCCTCATACAGTGCCACCAGCTCCCATGATGACATCCTCTTTTGTGCACAACTCTGCGTCAGGTTCTTTGCGCTGATGCGGCTTGGCGAACTAACCTTTCCTGACAACATCACTCTTCGAGACCCCCGTAAGGTGACCAAACACAGCACTGTGCTCCTACACCCTGACTTCTTCCAATTTTTCTTGCCTGGCCACAAGGCCGACAGATTCTTTGAGGGGAACACCGTCATTGTTCGCAATAATCCATTACCCTGCAACCCAATGCAGTTTTTCCGCCTGTACATCAC
>QLOJ01001289.1:452-14196 GCA_003313625.1 Tricholoma saponaceum
GCATGGATGTAGGGAAGCCTCAGGTCGGGCGTCATTCCAAGTTTTGATGAGTACCTGAAACTGCATGAAGACGATTTGGTCTTCGCATGGTATACAGGGAAAATTGACTGGAATATCTTTTCCTCGATGTGGTTTCATAATATCCCTTCAATGGGATGTAGGGAATCAGGCCTCAGGTCGGGTGTCGTTCCAAGTTTTGATGAGTACCTGAAACCGCATGAAGATTGGTCTTCGCATGGTATACAGGGAACTTGACTGGAATATCTTTCCCTCGATGTCTTTTCAAAGCAAAGTATACTTCCGGTAAGTCTCCCTATACTTATTCCGATGTCAATCTTTCTCACTTTTAGGTGCAGGACTATAATGCTGCGGTGTTACATTCATCTCCAACTTGTCCACGGCCTCTCAAGCCAATCGCTGGAGGTCTCTCTGCCTCGACTGCCTCAACGAGGCAACTTACTTGCCTCCGCATGGGACGTAGGGCCTCAGGTTGGGCGTCGTTCCAAGTTTTGATGAGTACCTGAAACTGCATGAAGATTGGTCTTCGCATGGTATACAGGGAACTTGACTGGAATATCTTTCCCTCAATGTCTTTTCAAAGCAAAGTATACTTCTGGTAAGTCTCCCTATACTTATTCCGATGTCAATCTTTCTTACTTTTAGGTGCAGGACTATAATGCTGCGGTGTTACATTGTCATCTCCAACTCGTCCACGGCCTCTCAAGCCAATCACTGGAGGTCTCCCTGCCCGACTTCTTCTCCAATGTCGCGATGCTCCCTAGGTCGGATACTTCCATTTTTGTTTGCAATGCATATTTCACCCAAAGATTGGATGGTGATGCGATATTTGGAGACAAAAAAACGTTGGCGAGATTATTTTGTGTCTTTCTATCTTCTGTCGCTTACCTGTATGATAGACAAAGAACATGCTACGGCTCGTCGTCGCTGACGAAGATTGGGGGAAGTGGCAATTTCTGCAAGATGCTCAACAAGATGGTGGTGCCCTCAGTGGAGGGATGGTCGAGAAAGCACATACCACATTTATAAGGGTGCCTTCTTTGTAAGCCGCTAGCCAGCACGCACCAAATCATGTCATTCCTCCACCGACTATCGCACGGTACGCCAAGCCTGGTGAACGATACCCATTTTCTACTCTTCGCGATTCCCCTAAACCTGCTTTATGGTCCATGTGCGCTGTCCTTTTGGGTCAGCGCCCCTTCTTCCGGGTGACGCCGACCATGGAAGGTGTACCATCACTACCCACTGCTTCGACTGTCTCTCCTGCAGCTAGCACTCACCGTCATGTAAGGATGTTTGATGCATAAGCGGTTATTTGTCAAATACCAGCTGCCGCTGCGGATCAAGGAGTGGAGGGAGCTAAGGACTCATACAACCTGCTTGTTTGAGTGGAGGCTTCATGCACAGTATTCCTGTCAATCTGGAAGTCAACATGTTCATGTACAATACTCCTCTGGTAAGTTTCTCCCAGTTATAGTGTATAAGAATATTGATCATGATGCACATTACATATGTGCAGGCAAAGCTGCTTTTCTCCCCCAACTACCCATACCCATACCGCATCTTTTCGTGCAAGCATAGCTCTGGAAATGACACCGACTGTGGAAGCTCTGTAGTTTGCCATTAGGCTCTCGCATCTTCTCTCCTTGAAGTGATACTGCTGCTGCCCATCGTGATTTGTCTCCACTTTTGCCCCCCTTTCCCGTAGATGCCCCTTCACCTTGTGCTGCCCATCACCCTTCCACCAATCCCACCACCTTCGACGGGCTGCTGCTCCCCAATACATTTGATGATAACTTTTGCCATCACTAAGAAGTAAATGCCCCAGTACAGAGCATACTGCACATTCCCTTGTTGGGATCTTGATTTTCCATACTATGTCCTATTTAGTACGGGCGCTCCTTCTCTCGTTATTACAGGTGTTTCTATGTTCCTTTTGGATGTTCCTTGCCACTCCTAGTGTGACACATTCATTTCTCTCCCTTTCGCACTGCTGCTAGCTATCATCCTGCCTCGGCGAACATTTATGATTTATCCCACACCATGCTGAATTCCTAACCCCACTACGCATGCTGTCACTGGGTGAGGCAATGCGCTGGACCAAGTTAGGCAGAATGTACAGAGATCGAAGAACGACACTACCAGGCATGCCTGAACCAGGTGTCTGCTCCTGTAGTAGAAATACTGGCTGATGCATATCACACATTGAGACTGAGTTATACAAATTTCCTCAAGCAAGTACTTGAACACACTCATTGCATATTATGAGATAGGTTCAATATTAATGTAGATGTAGCAAGATGAGTGCTGATACACACATCATATTGTTATAATGCTTTCTCCGATATTATTCAAGTTAGTACTACGTGGCAGTGCCACAAGCTTGATCTTCGCATGCTTTGCCAGCTATTTGCCATGCCGTGCCAAGCTAAAATTCCGGTCACTGCGATGACAGCAGTGGTGAATAGTAGCCCAAGTACTTTTGACGTTTGCAGTAAGTCTTTGACTCACCAACTTCTTCATCTGAAAGTAAATCTCTTAAGACATATTGCCGGCGGATGCCGAACAGCTATATTTTATTCAAAAAACATCATGCAAGGAATTTATGGTAGCCCTCAAGGACAAGCAGCGACCCCGGAGAACTCGACAGACAGATAAAAGAACATCAAAAGCATTTTCAACTTCCAATCACCGCAACTTGGCTGAGAGCTTGGATGTCGATGCCCTGTCATGGTGCGTGCCCTGTGCGAGTAAGCGCCGAAAATTTAGACAAGGCTCTGATGATACATTGTCACGTAAAATTACTTTTACGTCCAGATCCTACCGGAACTTGAAATGTAGAACGGGTGAGTCTCTGGTGTTCGCTGGGAGTGGTATATTTCCACAAGAATGTTTGTAGGACGCAATACCCCAAAAACTGAGAACGATATATGAGGGTCGGATAGTGTAGTACTTGGTTGTACTACTCGGTCAGTTACACGGAACTGAATATATGAATGTCAATCCTATCGGAGGATTACAAGAATTGAAGGTGTAGTATTCGGATGTACTACTCGGTCAGTTACACGGAACTGAATATACGTATGTCAATCCTATTGGAGGATGACTGAAAGCGCTACTTGAATATGAATGGATAGAACGATAAACTTGATTGCTATTTAGTAATAGCTTGGACGAATATATGGTATAACTCGGGCTTGTATTGACGTGTACATAGAGGTATCGACCTCAAGGTGAATCTGGGGTGAGTAATCCATGGGGGGAAAACTGACTTCCAGAGCCTACTTCAGGTCCCTTTTATACTTTAAGAACAATGGACTACCTAATATGGAAGTCCCTTCCTAAAAGGTAGAACAATGGGCTTACCAAGCCTCTAAAACAATAAAACAATGAAAAGAAGCAAGAGTGTGTGTAAGTATAGTTTCCAAAATGGGAAAGGCTGTGTAGAACAATAAGGAGAACAATAGAAAGTTGGGAAACAATAGAGAACAATAAAGAACAATGGAGAACAATGGTAAAACAAAAGAACAATAAGGAAGTGTGAGATTATTCAGTCTAAATCCAGAAGGTGCTGACTGAACAATAGCAGAGAATGGGAAAAAGGTGATAAATCTGGAAGGTGCTGACTGAACAATAGCGGACAATGGGGAAAATGTGAGAACAAAGGTGATAAATCCAGATGGTGCTGACTGAACAATAGCAGAGCATGGAAAAAATGTGATAAATCCAGAAGGTGCTGACTGAACAATAGCAGACAACGGGGTTTCTTGTACAACCGATGGAATGGTAATGATGGCAAAGCTTCTGCTTTGTCAGCAGATCTTGGGGAGTGTCCTGCAGCAAGGATGCTTGCCCTATAAGTGCTATTCTTCATGGAAACTACCCAAATCATGTTTGGGGTGTGACAACGTGTGCGTTCCAGAGTAAGTAACCATCTTTTTGTTCCACCCTAAATGAGAACTTAGGACAATATACAGATCTACGGGCTGTTTCTGAGGAAGGCCATCTCATCTTCGGTCATTTCGTTGAACCAACTCCACCTAAATTCCCACAACTCTTCGCCCCTATGAAGACAGGTCACCTGACAGCAGATATTCGCTCTGTGATCTTAGTGAGATTTATCACCTTTTCTCCTTCCGATTTTTGAATCCTGGGAAGTGTAAAATTTCCACAGCTCTCGTACCAGTGCTTAATATCAAACTAAGTCACATCAAGAACCATGAAACGAAAATACTAGATCGTAAACATGATCTGTCGGTCAGGGAGGTCTGTGGTAGGTTTAACTGCACTCCACAGAAATCCAAGCTCAATATCTTGTAGATTACTGTCGGATGTCTATTTTTGGCGCCAGCTGGCTCTGCTCGCTCTGTGGCCAAGACCTGTGCTCGCTATGTCACTGCAACATACAGGTATGTCATCATAGACCCTTGTCTGTTTGCTCAGTGATTGGTGCCCAGAACAACAATAAGTCCCACCCCTGTCTTTTAAATGTGTTGCCCTTCAATAAGTAGAGCGTTCTAATCCCTTGTTCCTGTTTCACTGAAAAGCATCTCCTTGACACGCTTGAAAAGATGCCGGAAATCTCGAGATCGACAGCATTGCTCAGTTCGCAGAGTATTGTCTTCAACACCCAAACCCTTGCAAAATCAGAGAGCCAAGCTTCGATTTTACAAGTCTCTGTGGATAAGCTGTGCACTGAGGAATTTCGAACTTTTTTGTCAAGGAGACTCCCATTAGTTATCACGGAACTGAATCATAAACTGCAGCTGCCCTGGTCACCTTCCTATCTGACTGCCGAGTATGGGAGGCAACCTTGCACGATGGAGGACTGTGAAGCCCGGCGTGAACCATTGCAGGTGCTTTTGGAAGACTTCTTGAAGTTTTTTTCCTGCAACGATCTCGATGACAGTCCGTCCTCTACTATCTGGAAGGTCAAGGTTCGCATTTGACACTTTGTCATGTCAAAATATAAATTCCTTACTTCACATCACATCAGGACTGGCCGCCCACAGCTAATTTAGCTGAATCTCATCCTGAGCTTTATCAAGACTTCATTTCCGCTGTACCTATCCCAGAATATACAAGGCGAGATGGAGTCTTAAACCTGGCTGCTCATGTTATGACCAATTATGGTGCAAAACCCAACCTTGGTACGTTGCTTGATGCATTTGCTTTTACCTTTTGATCTGTAGGCGTTGCTTAGGCCCTAAAGTATACATGGCATTGAGATCTAGTCAGGAAGATGGTTACTCCGGATCAACGCGCCTGCATTGTGATCTTTGTGATGCTATCAATTTGATGGTCTTCAGTGCGCCTCCAACTGGTACTGCGTTGTGGCACATATTCAAAATTATAGATGCACCCAAGATACGAGCATATATTCGAAAATTTTATGGCTGTTCTCTCGATGATCCTATTCACAGCCAGCATTACTACTTAGGTCCATCTGACCTTGAGCATCTTAAAGTGTCTTACAACATATTGCCATACACAATTTATCAAAAGGTTGGCGAAGCGGTCTTTATTCCAGCAGGTTGTGCTCATCAAGTCAGTGGTGTTTCATTTGTGTTCGATCCATCTAATAGTCTCTTACAGGTGAGCAATGCAGCGCATTGCATCAAAGTAGCCTCAGATTTTCTATTTGTTGAATCCATATCCACCTGTGAGATGCTTGCTGGTGAATTCAGGCAAGAAAATCTCGGAGATTCTTGGAAGGATGATGTGCTCCAACTGAACTATCAGTTGTATTGTGCTTGGTTATCCCTCCAACATGCCCTGGAAGAATCGCGAACTCCGTTTGCATCCACCTTTCATGGTAGCCAATCATCAACATCCTGTAATGTTGGAGAAGCAGCGCCTTCTGGTCCAAGCGAGCAAAAGAGGAAGCATAGGCCACAGGGTGATAAAGCGGGCCGCAAGAAACCCAGGTATGAAGGCGGTGTTGATCCAAGGCCACAGTTTAGGTGCCATCTATGCCCTGCCCACTTCACAAAGACATTTCTTGATCATGGACTGCGGAACCATTTGTGGGTTTAACACACCTTGTTCAATCCAAAAATGTACTAATCATACATTTAGAATGTCTGCACATCATATTAAGGGTGCAGAGATGGAACCTTACAAGGATCTGCAACCCTATGCTGTCAACAACTTGAAAGTAGCATCGTCATCATGATGGCAATGACATGCATCGAGTTGAACATCAACGTCCCTGGCGAGAGATGTGACACGTACCATGACTCCATCTTCAAAGTGATAGGAATGCCAGTATATCCATCAGCCGTATCCCGAATAAAAGACATTTGTGGTGTAGTAGATTGCCAGTCAACATGATAGGGTGCTTATGTAATGTGTTTGTCCTTTCACAATGAACTTGAGGGTCAAACTTCAAGTTGAACACGTCACGGACTCTGCTCAACTCACCTTCCTTCCAGAGATAATATTAAACTACGGAGTCAGCACATCTGCGGACTCTGCTGCCCGACTTAATACCCTATTCTCTCCCAGAGTTAGCTCGTTGTGGACTCTATCGTTCCCTCACCTTCCTTCACTCTTGCATCATATCTCTGTTTTCGCCACCTGCGCACCTAGCCTGGAAGTCAAGCATAGAGCTCGCACTATTCAATTCTGCTGTTAGAGATTGTAAACTTTTTTCCATCCAGTCTTAGCGCTTCTTGTTCGCTGTTAGGAACTAGAACAAAAGCACCGTTGTGGACCGTGGCATTTTAAGGTTTGGTATCAGATTAAGTTCCTGTATTGCGGTATTCCTGATTTTCATACTCTTCCAGCTCTCAACTGGCCTTGTCGTATTCAAATCTCATGTCATCAAAACACTTTCTTAACATTACCTCTATCTACAACGAGGTTCCCGATGTTTACGATGACTTATCGTTCTACATCCCTTGTGAGAGTGCCCTGTGCAACTGTGGGGTCCAGATTCGGGATACCACCTACGAGCTTTGGTCCCCAAATTTGGACAGCATGGACTATTACCCCGGAGTACCATTGGTGGATCCAGTGGTTTCGTATGATGCAAACTCTCGTTACCATGATGGACGACTAGGACCACATGACTGGACATTGCATCCTCAACACTTTTACATCCAGCGTCCCTGGTTAGGTTTTTGTTTATGTCCTCCTGTTGGCATTCGTGACTGGCATTCAGTGACACCTGAGCTTGTTCCTCTTCCGCTGGTGTGGGTACCCTCAGTATCTACTCAAGGCGAAGGGTCTTTGAACCCAGAATTCCTTGCAGTATTCATCCAGCAGGCGAATGTACTATATACCTCAATGCGCAAATACGATTCCTCTGCGCCCCCCACTGCTGCACTACAAAATGTTTTAGACCATCGGCCTTTTTACCCGACCCCAGATCAATTGGCTTTTCTCACCAACCACTCAGTCTGGACATGGGAGGAGTTAGTTCCGCTCTTCGTGGCGCTCCAGCGGGGTCTCCGAGAGAAGGAGGCTTGGCTGACCATGATGAAGAGCTGGAAGTGGCGTTGGTGTGTAGACCCATCAGAGCCATTGTCAATTCCCAAGGTGAAACCTGGTTGCATAGGTGTATGGCTCAACGGAGCCTCCAAAGTTGATGGGGTATGGTTACTGCATCTTGGCATTGTTCCTGTGTACATCATTCATTGGTATACCGAGGGCGTGGACTTCCCATCTCCATCGTCGTCGCGCAGTGCTGCCATTCTAGATAGATGACCACCAGTGAACAAGTGTCGGCCGGATTTCGTACAACGGACTCCAGCTGAACAACTCAACTCGCCTGACATGAATCCCTATCTGAAAGTCTATTGCAGCCAAAGTGTTCCGCTGAAATTCCTACCATTTGTACCGTCCCAGCTCCAATGAGGCCCTTACATGAGGAGTAAGGAAAGATATCGCGTCCGCTCCTCATCTTGGGCGTTTCGCGTTTGAATGTGTGAACATCGGGCTCTGGATGAATCTGATGATGGTATCGAACACAATCTTGTCCGCCCTCCAGTCCGCCCTCCAGTACCTCCCCCTATTGTGTATAGCACACTACCACCTGTCCCTCCAGACAGTGATAGTACTGCTCAGCATCGTCCCTCAGCCAACAGCTGGGCAAGTGTCAGTGGGAAAGACAATGGCCGAGGTGTCATCAACGACGGGTGTCACAATGATTCGAGTACAAACAATGGCTGGGGTGATTCTTCTGATTGGTGGGGTGGTGCCTCTTGTAGTCAACAAAGCTGTCAAACTGAGGGCGTTAGGAGAGGCATTTCTTCTAGTTCAAGATGTGGTGACCATGTGAACGAGCGCCGAGATTCCTCACCCGCAACGAATTTTCATTTTCAAGATGGATTCCATCATGATGACAATGTTCGCAATTTTGGATGGAATAGCCATAGTCGATCCGGTAATCTCTGGGGGAATATGCCATACAAAATTCAGGCCCCCCCTATAAGCTATGATGATCCTATACCTCAGGTTGCGACATCTTCTAAGCCAAAACGATTGGGTGAATTGGTAACTGAAGGCTCGGTGGCATTCTGGACACCTCCGCCAATAGCCTATGGCCCACGACCACAAGAAGCAGGGAAAGGGAAGTCAGGGAAGAAGTCAAAGTCAAAGTCAAAGTCAAAATATGCTCTGTGGGACAGATTCATCGAGATGGATATGACGAAGGAGCCGGGTTTGTGCTTGTTCGTGAAAGAGGGTGAGACTGCCATGGTCTTAAGATCTCATGTTTCCAAAGAGGAAGCAGGATTTGAATCAGAGGTGGAAACCCCCAATCGAGAACCGGGTTGGTGTACATTCTGGGATCGTCATAAACACTGCCGTCTTACATTCATCTGGCCAATTAATCACACCATGCAAATACACTACGACTACTCAGCCTTCAGCTTTCCCCTTCCCGAGATGACATTTGTCAGGGGCACAAGCAAGCGCGGCTTTCTTCCAGTCAGGAACGGCTCATCATGGGCATACATTCAACCTCACCCTACGTCTGAAGATCAGGTTGGATCTAAGCCGTCCCTAGAAGAGTGTCGTCCCAAGCCTTTGCTGCCAACACCCCAGACACTTCCTCTGACCCCTCTGGCCTCGTCACAGTCCTGTATAATTCAAGCTGCACCGTGTAGGGGTCAGCCATCATCGCATGATGTAGACTGTATCACAAATGTACCAAGCACTGTGAATGCTGAGAATGTCAACTTGCCAACTACTTCAAACAAGCTGCCTGTGGTTGGCATGTCTGTTGATGACACCATCTTCAAGCAAAATTCTCAGCGCGGACACTTCTTAGAACTTCCTGACAACTGCCATGTTGAAGAAGAGGAGTTGGTAGACTGGGATGAACCAGAATTGCTTGTTGAACAGAAGCATGACCCTCTTTCCCCTTCTTCCACATGTAAATGGCAGACTGACTCAAAGGTGTTGCCTCATATCTGGGAGGACTTGATGGTTATTGATCTTCATACTTCCCAAAATACTCCCTTGATCTATCTGGGAACATGTCAACCCGATCTCGAAATCTTTGAGATGCAGCGCAGTTTGGATAAAGTTGTATCTGTGACAGCAGATCATGTAGCTTGTGATGCTGGTAGTGGTGGCAATGAAGTTTCTCTCGGAGACGATGGGACTGACGTGGTTGCTAAGCCAGTTGAAGTATTAAGTTAGCTTCTGCACCTTCTGTTGTTGATCTGGATGGCTTATGTTTTATTTAGGCATTCCACAAGCGATGACAGGCAATGGAACTGAAACGATGCAGAATGATGACACGGTTTCGGAATCGTCTAATATGGATGTTGATAGAGCGGTTAATCCTGATCCCACTTTTCGCGCCCTTGAACAGATTCCAAAGTTGGCAGATTCCAAGACTGTATACTTGTGCTGTGGAATAAAGGACAGTACAACGCTGAAAGAATACATTTTCGCCACATGTGAAGAACACTCTAGCCCAGCTGGACTGCGCTCCGTCCATCGCGACCCTCTCTCTGTTCCTGGAACTGTGCATACAGGATTTGTCTTACAGTTTTTAGCGCAACCCAGTCAGCACTGGTCCACCAAATACTTTCGGTTCCGGGCTGGATCTACATCCCAGAAACCTTTGCTACTGAAGTCATCTCAGCTGCGAGCGATAGTTGGAGGTTCAGGGCTCCAATAAATCTCGACATGCGGAGCAACCCACTGTGCAGCATATCATCGTCGGTATTTGAAAATTCATCTACCAGTAATGCTCAGCAGCGAGTGGCCCTTACAACACCAGCATCCTCCTCTGGATCTATTCTGTCAAGTTCTGGTCCTTCTCGGTCGCTGCTTGAGCGAGTCATTCCACGGCAATCCCCATATCTAGTTACAGGCCAGCAGGCCGATGCTTCATCTGGATGAGTGTCGAAAATGAAGATGCATCAAAAACGTGGTACTGCCAAAAAGACTCGCACTGGCCATCGACAGGCACTGTTCAAATGGTTTGGTATCAACTTTTGGGAACTTCTTGACATCATGACTCCTGCAGAGTTTGCTAGCTGCACTCCTGAGCAACAAAGATACATTACTGAGCAAAGGGCTATCGATGCTACTAGGAGGCAAGATGGTGATGACAACATAAATTTTTTAGAACAGTGAATTGTATTTCCTATTTTCATGTATTCAGGGGGAATCACGTTATAAAAGTTTACTCGTACTTAAATTCGTAACGTAGTATGCTGGCATATGGATAAGGTTTAAACCAATGTTTGGCACGTGATTGTCGTGTTCAAGTTTGTTTGGATATCGGTCGTCTATCGATGCGGCACCACACTCCTTCACAATTATCTATCCTCCATTCCGAGGGTCAAGACTCAACCATGAACATCTCACCTACCAATATGGAGGAATTGAAGGCCTGTGCAGCAGGATACATGAAAAGTACTGCTATCCGTACTGACAGTTTACAACCACTACCCTGCCACTGAACTCCCATCCCTACAGTTTACCCACTTTCATTATTGAACCTTCAAGATCAAGCAGGCAGTCAGCATGTCGCGGACTGCATTGCTCAATGTAATAAGGAATTGGGGATCTGTGCAACAGGATACATGAAAAGTACTGCTGTCCGTACTGACAGTCTACAACCACTACCCACTGAACTCCCATCCCTACAGTCTACCTACTTTCATTCTTGAAACCTTCAAGATCAAGCAGGCAGTCAGCACGTCACAGACTGCGTTGCTCAACGTAATAAGGAATTGGGGATCTGTGCAACAGGATACATGAAAAGTACTGCTGTCCGTACTGACAGTCTACAATCACTATGCTGTCACTGAACTCCCAGCCTACAGTCTACCCACTTCATTCTTGAACCTTCAAGATCAAGCAGGCAGTCAGCACGTCGCAGACTGCCCTGCTCAACTTAATGAGGAATTGGAGACCTGTGCAATAGGATACATGAAAAGTATCGCTGTCTGTACGGACAGTGCACAACTACTTCAGTCTACCCACCTTCATTCTTGAACCTTCAAAATCAACCGTGGACTCATCCTGTTGCTGTTCGATGTAATGCTCTCACCTTTAATCTGCCATCCAGCACAACATTAGCCCTCCTGCGGACTCTTTGACTCGGATGTTATATCACACCCCAAGATTATCAATTATTTACACCTACCCTCCATTCCAAGGTTTAAGACTCGATCACGAACATCTCACCTGCCAATACAACACCTAAAATATGTACGCTGATAATCCCGTTAATGATAATTGAACCAATCAATAATCGAACAATACTGGCGCAGATATTGGTCTTCTGAGCATGCGCAAATTCGGAAATCCCATATCACTTCATTACAGCCTGCCTTATCCTCAGCTCCTGTTCGCGACTTTAGGGTGACTGACGATTCACCCAGCGTCTGATAGTGAAGGCTATTCACGAAAGTTTGATCAAACTGTCCGCATCTATGCAAACGATGGATACTCCTAATATTAACAACGTGAGGGTATGTGGGAGAGGGTTGAACTTTGAGCATCTGGAAAACAAATATGGCCACGGGGAGAAACTGTCTAACGCTACAGCACCATCCCCATGGACTTGAAGGCGCAAAACATCTGTTAAACTGCAGTCACTTGAACTATTGCACACTAGCTGTTAACTTTTTCTTGACAAGCGGAATCCGTCACCTGGCTCGCCCCGTTTGTGGCGCTGGCACATGAGGAGAGAAGATCCGAAGAAATTTAATGTCAGAGCCGCCAACCACCCTGAGACTTGCTAACTTCGGTGCCACCAAAGTTGCGAGCATATGTGACCGGTCTGCAGATCTAGTCGAAGATCTAATTGAAGATTCGATGTCTGCGATCACATGCAATGATTCATGGAGATTGACATCCAGGGGCACTGAAAGTGGGTTGGAATTTACCAGAAGCTGCATAAAGATAGAAGATCATACGGGACATCTGTCGTATTTACCGATTCACACCTGACTGTACCGACAAGAATGATGGATTCGGTCAATGGATAGATGAGGTGGTCCATTAGGAAGGTACCTTCGGGATCGTCAGATTCGATGTATAGATGGGTGAGCTGGGGAAACAAGCAACGACTTTAGAGCCGACATCGACAGCAGCAGCATCTAGGGAACCCTCAGAAAAGATGTCATGAAGGACGAGGGTATTGATCCTGGCCATATTGCGCTTCCTTCACCTGTTTCTAAGCTGCATCCCTGACCGTCATGCTGCTAAAATCGGACACTTCCATTCCAGTGTCACCAAGAGATTCTGGAGGGCCTGATTTCCTGTTTAGCTGAGCATGAGCTGATGCAGTGCAAAATCTTCCTACCATTCATTCTTAATCCTCTATCTTAGCAAGCGGCTGGACGTACGAACAGAGATGCAAGTTGAAACAACGCCACTGCGGTGTCCCACTGCGGGCGCTTAACTTCGATCACTCTAGCAGTTTCTTACGCTTGTATTTCTGATCTACAAATGACAGCTACCTCCATTCGCTCACCATGACACCCTTACAATGTTCTCCAAAGCGTATCGGATTCTTTGGAGGTTCAGACTACTTCCTCACCCAGTTGACACCTCTTCATCAGTTGGAAGCGGCTTCTACCAATGCTGAATTTGGTGCAGTCCTCGAGCGAGTCCAAAAGGAGGCAGGTATGACAACCAAGTTGGTATGTTCCGTTTGTTTCAACCACTGGCAAACTTTTGAACGTTGATTCCTCGTTTTAGTTGTTTCTTTTAGCTGGGTAAGTTCTTTCGCCCTCTGCAGCGAATACGAATGACGTGGTTGTCCTGTGCTAGCATTATCATCACGGTCTTCGCGATCACTGATAATTCTTTATACATGCTGAAGACCCCGGCCCAAGATGCTATCTCAGTTTGTGCAGTTTTCACGGGCGTTGGGCTCATATGTAGTGTCGTCATGTCATTTTCATATTTCTGGGTCGAACCTAGTACCTTCGAGGTGCATACGCGTTGTTTCTGTCCAGTTAATGTTGACATATGCATATTTTATACATTTATTAGGCTTGCACTTGCGACCAATACGGCACATTTCGTCTGTTTTCGTTGTCGTCTCGAATCCCTGCTCTGTTTGCGATGGCTGCCACCTGCTCCTTGAGTGTGTTCCTCATACTCGTTGCATTGGAGAAGCTGCAAATGCCTGTTATTGTGGTCCTTTGCATCTCCATTCCATCATCTACCTCATGGTTCTGGGTATACCCTCTCCATACGCTCACCGTCAAAACAGCAAATCTCTTTTGGGACGGATTGTGCT
>QLOJ01001291.1:0-16373 GCA_003313625.1 Tricholoma saponaceum
AGGAAAAAGGTCACCAGATATTTAGAAGTAATGTCGCTTGAGGTTCATATGGTCTCTTCCATTGTGGTTTACCCGCGGAAGTTGGAAAGCATTCAATTGCATCGATGAAGTCATCCTATTTTATCACAAATGGTACCTTACGGACCTCCGAAATCTACACCATCGGCTTCCCAACTTCTTCTCGCTGAGAGGGTCGAAGTATGGATCGTCCTTTCTCCTGCATCCCAAATGAGGAACGGGCGCCATAGCTAAGACCTGATACTTTGTTACGACTGCTTCTAACCGCTTCTGCCGTGATCTGGGAGTGCGGCCATTCTGGTAAGTAGTACATATGGGGGAACTTTCAAGTTGCAGAAACCATTTTCCGAGTCGGATTTCGGATTTCGATCTCGTGATCGTCTTTTCCGCCGAAAGTTCAACTTCAAGTTGAAGATGTTTCTTTTTCAGTGCAGATCTAGACCAAGCTTGACGTCTACTGCTTGACTTCTGGTTTATGAGTGTGAGCTCTGCCCGATCATCAACTTTGACATCGTTCTCCACCTCACCCACCAAGAAACCTAGATCAAGCCCTTCGTTGTTTAAACTCTTTTGCGAGGGCCCGTAGCCCACACAACCCGAGGTTAGAGACCATGTATGTATGTATAATGCATTTACCGTTTTCTAGTACGACATTCGAGCTTTTATCCACGCGCTTGCTAACAGCATACTCTATTTTCAATTAAGGACACTTGATTCTATACAATTTTCGACTCGGAGTCTTATCACGAGTGGCTGTCCAATGTTCTGAGTTATAAATGTTCCCTACTCTGCTCTTGCCCCCCTTTTTCTGATGGTTAGCCTAGTAGATTTAGTAGCTCGATGACTCACATGACACGTCAACTACCTCAGTCACCACTCTTAGCGAAGACCTTTGCTAGAAACAAGTTATCAATGTTTCTTACTGCTGAAATCAGTCGTAGACCTCGAACTGCAGAATGAATGGGTCGGTGAAGATACGATGATCAACGTTAGCCACGATGGGACTTCTGGAAAGCGAACGGTTGATTGTGCTCAAAGACCGCGTCATCGCGATCTAATACTGACGGGAGCTGAGGGACGTAAATTCTCGAATGTTTCTTATCTAACATTTAGACTGATCCTATATCTCTTCGAATTAAGATACTTACTACAAAGATATCCAACCTTAACCCCACTTTCTGCCCAAACACAGGACATGTACGCCGGCAGCTCCGTATGAACGTGCATGTGGCGCTACGTCATGAATATATGGCGTTAAGGAACTTTGTGTCACGGTGAAACTTGTAAGAGAGTTGAAACGTGTATAGAGGGACGGCTCTGCCGCTACACTTCGTGGACTCCCAGCGCTGACTATTAGTATAAGAAGTTCTCAAGTTCGTATCCTCATCTTTATCATTGATCAAACTCCTCATCCTTGAAATGACCGATATCTCATCTTTTAGAAGTCAGTTTAACGGTGACGTTGTCACTCCGACCGACCCTGGATACAAAGAGGCTATTGCTCGCTGGGCTGCCAATGCCGAACGTAACGCCAAGGTTGTGGCATTTGTAAAGGATGAAGCCGATGTTGCGTTGGCTATCAAGTATGCTAGGTCAAACGGACTCTCAATTGCCGTTCGCGGGGGCGGCCACAGTACATCTTCATCGTCGTGCGAAGGGGGACTCGTGGTAGATTTATCGCGGTACATTAACCAGGTTGATGTCGATCCCGGGAAGAAGGTTGTCCGTGTCGGCGGAGGGGCTTTGTGGTCAGCGGTGGACCAGGCTGCTGCCAAGCATGGACTTGCAACGGTTGCAGGCACCGTTAGTCATGTACGTTTGTCTGAACTCATTCCAGCATTGACACAAACTGATTTCTTTTCGAAGACTGGGGTTGGCGGGTATGTTTCGTCAATGTTGGTCGGGGTATTTTGAGCTAACGAAGCCCCCGACTTTAGACTCCTCCTTGGTGGTGGATTCGGATTTCTGTCCCCTATGCATGGTCTTGTCATCGACAATCTGCTCCAGGTCCATTCCTTCCTCCTTTAATTTCCTCTCTCGCCTATAACCATCGTCCCCACAGGCTACTATCGTTACTGCTGATGGGCAAGTGCTTACGGCCAGTGATAATGAAAATCCTGATCTCTTCTTCGCCATCCGTGGTGGAGGTGGTAACTTCGGTGTTGCAACAGAGTTTGTCCTGAAGTTGCATCCTCAGCGCAGCACCGTTTATGCCGGAAGGGTTATATACACACAAGACAAGTTAGAGAAGATTATGGAGGCAATATCGTCGTGGTTCCCGGGAGCGGGTGAAAAAGAGGCAATGGCACAAGGTGCGACGATCGGACCAGGCGGCAATGTAAGTTTTCACCTTTGTGTCCCTGCACGCATCCGATCTGTGAATCGGCTAGCTTGTGATTGTTCTTTTGCTCTTCTACAATGGATCAGAAACCGAAGGAAGAGAAAATTATAAGGCTTTCTTCGAGATTGGTCTGTCTTCCTTGCATCTCGCTGCAAAATATTCCTGACAGACCTTCAAGGTCCCGTGGCGGACATGACACGCGAGATGCCATACGAGGAAGTAAACAATATGACGGTACTTGTTCCCCGCATCCTACTCTCTTTCCTTTGCTCATTCTCGTAGAATGAAATAAACAAGGACAAGCAGGCCTTGTACGTCAAAGGCTTCGCTCATAGGCACCTACACTATCCTTCAGTCGCGGAAGCGTGCTCCAAAGTGATTGAAGCCACCAGGGGCATTGACGGGAATAAACTCAGAGTATTCTTAACGTTTGAATACTATCCGCTTGGAAAAATATGCTCCGTCCCCAAGGATGCCACTGCGTTTCGGAGGGAGAACGCTTCCGTAGGGATGGTGCTCGTCTTTTGGGACTATGACGAGAAGGAAAGGGAGGTAGAAACAGCGAAGGCGAGGGAAATTACCCATGAGCTTGTGGATATAGTGATTAACGGACAGGGTGATATAACCGAATCGGAGAGTGCTGGATATCCGAATTACTGTATGAAGATTTGTTTCCTTTCTGTTGTTAGGCATGGTCGGCTGACAATCTTTGGCGCGTAGATCACGATGTCTCTGACAAGGCCAAGTTGATGTTCGGGGATAACTATCCTCGGCTGCAGAGTGTCAAGAAGCGGTATGACCCGGAGAATATTTTCAATAAGTGGTTCCCTATCACGCCCGCCTGAGCATGTTTCGAACGCTTTGGCATCATCGCGAATAGTGTTGTATAAGTGTCTTGGAGTAATGAAGTTGTTACAGTTGCCGCAGAACTGCGTAGAAGGACTTCAGCCCAGTAGAACAAACAGAATATATATCGTTAACTGCCGAGAAGTCCTTCAGGAGGTGGCATAGCATGGTGTTCTCTTCTCAGCTACTGAGATTCAGAATTCAAGTCAACGTTCGCGGCGTTCAACAAGAGTCAACAACTTCATCTTTCGTTTCAACCAGCACATGTGATTTCTTGTACAACCTATACAGCACCAGACAGTATTAGGGTGCCACGGAAACGCTAGTCACTAGCCCACGACGAGTAGCAGCAGCAGGATGGACGCGTCTGCCGTCAACGTGAACGTAACGGTCGACGACTTCGACAGCGTTCTCTCGTATCCTGACCAGTCACAATGGCAAACCCCCGACCCCTCAAGCCCTTCTTTCAATGCAAATGGCAGTCCATGGCTGATGGGAACGTTTCATAAAACAGATGTAGTGGGTGCATCCGTGAGCTTCAACTTCACCGGCACGTTTTATATTTGTCGTTTTTTGACGAGTTGCGCTGACATTAGTTCTCTACTGACGCGTATATAGGCCCTGCTGTCTTCATCTACGGACACGGTGGACCATCTTATGGTTCATATGAAGTGCAGCTAGATTCTTCATCTTCTGTACACAGCGCGTACTCTGCAAACAACGCTTCGACGCCCTACGTACTTTTCGCCGCCGATAATCTTACATATGGCTTTCATCAACTCACTCTTAGCAATCTTGGAGCCAAGAACCCAGATGCAGGCGGGAACGAGTTATTGTTCGATTTCATTCGGACTACGGTGCAACTTGGGCCTGCAGGGTGGGTCCCATCTAAACTACTCAATTTGACCCGCATTGATCTCTGTTCTGTTCTTCGTTCATGCAGCGCTACAGTGTCAAACACGACGTACGAAGAAAACAACTCTGCGCTCACGTATTCTGGAACGTGGGGCTCAAATAAATCGCCAAATTTCAGTGGTGGCGGCTCTACATTTACAAACCAGGACAACGCCTCGGTGTCTCTTTCTTTCCATGGTATGCCTCATTCGGCCCAATTTGTTTCCTGATGCGTCAAGTTGTACGTTCACGCTCCCATTGTAGGCTCCGCTATATACGTCCTTGGGGACAAGAAAAATGACCACGGACTCTATAGCGTTACTCTCGACAACAAGACTGCCGAAGTGTACAATGGCGTCTCAGGGTGCGGAGGCGCGTTTGGCATGACGTGTGAGCAGATGAAACCAACTCTGGCCTATTTCGCGTCAAATCTGGATGATACTCTACATTCCATCAAGATCGTGAATATGGCGGGAGTGAACAACTCTTTCTTCGGTAAGTAGGAACCTTATGCTGAGGACGTCATTAATCTAGGGCATTATCAATCAGATCTTGATAGTATTGTTGTCACTGTTCCCTCGAAATATGCCCCTCGTCAGCTGGTGTCTCCACCTGTATCCTCTGTAACTTCATCCGCGACCTCATCATCCACTAGCCCTGTCAAGAATAGCTCGGCCTCAACACTGCTGCCAATGGCAAATCCCCTCTTGTTACTCGCACTTGCCGTGATCTGGCTACTACGCTCCAATGCACGCCGTTAGGATATCCTTGTCTCTTCTTGATACCTGTACCAGAATACATCTTGGTTCAATGTTGCATGATTGTTTAGACATGTATCTCGTACCTGGGTGGTCACTGTCATTGCCTCACGATATTGTGAAGGGACTGCGTGCGACCGTTGATATTGCTAAGGTCCTTGCAAGTTTCTCCGGTGCGAGGAAAGGGTTCCGTTGGGGTGTGGATGGGTCTACGATACACCAAAGGGGTAAGAAAACTAATTCATGGCTCTGCGTAGGAGCCTGACTCGGAACAGTGCTGCTCTTCATAATTTCAGACTGTTTAATTCCATTTGAATGATCACTACCCGGACAGGAAGAATAACCCGGGTTAACCACGGATCGTAGACCATGTATCATCCACTGCCCAACATGCCCCTGGCGCACACTTTCGAGCCTCTGAGATTTTGTTTGCTGACGTTGCGGAGTTTGGTGTGGATGATCTTCGTCCTGGTAACCAAAGTGAGCAAGTTCGTCCTCACCTGTCGCATCTGAATGTCTTCCAGCATCAGCCCGCGGCTGTGTTGATGGCCAGATTCCAAAAGGTCTCTGAGCTCTCCGCGAGGCGTACTGTGGACGTCGTCGCGAAGGCCTCCGCGAGGACTCGGCGGAAGTTATCGATCTGATTTAATTCCGCGAAAGTGAGAGTGACGAGGGTGATCGTTTTCTTAAACTGGTGTATACCTACTGCCGGAGCATATTCACTACCGATATGTCCGATTAAAAGTTTCATTTTCTGTTCCCTCTCGTTAACTATGTTAGCCTCAGTGATCAGGTTGGAGACTTTACGCAGATTCGATTGCATCCATTTTTTGCATTATGAAGGACACGTATCAACTTGGGTATGGTGGGCTAGGTGTTACGTTGTTATAGTGACGAAACGAAATAGTACGCTTATGTGAAAGTTCGGCAAGTCTCTCTTGCGTACGCAAGGTGAGAAGGAACGAAATGCTAGGACCTTGAGTCATCATGGATAAGGGGAACTTCCAGACGACGAAATAGCCAGCGGTCGGGTGAATGACACGGTCTCTGCAAGATCTAAAACTTCCTCATTAGTCCACTAAGGAATGAAGCGACGACCAAGTTCCTTACTCAGGCCTCATAATCGGACGACTCGGAGATGCTTAATCGATCCAAAGAGATTTTTTATAGAGAGTCTTCTACGTGGCATAAGCCTCCCGGCTTCCTCTTCAGCCGCACGTGCAGGAAGTTTGTCGTACTCTCTAGGATTGACTTGGAAGTCAAGTCCGTATGGCGCTGGCACGGGCGTGGGCATTGCTGTGGTCGAGGCGGTGAGGAAGAGTGATGCGAAAAGGATCGGATGAATGAAGAATTTCATGGTAATTGTGCAACAAGTTCAGATTGCTTGTCAGGCCAGCTGAGAAGTGGGACTGCCCGGAGAGGACTGACGGTATCTTTTATATGGAATGAAGACACTGCGGCGGTATATTTCGGCTTTGCCAGCGATACAACGTTGATACATTGCGGGCAACGACGGGACTGCAGGGCGGAGCAGGTCATCGGTTCGCGCAGCAGTGGTGTACTATCTCGATGATCCGGCTGCAGTGCTGCACCCAGGATTACTCACATGAGATTAGGAAGGATTGGGACAATAGCTCAATGTGCCCTTAAGAATTGACTAGATGATGAGTAGACAAACGAGATTCTTACCACGAAGTACGTCGAACATGCCTCCATTTTGGAAGGAATGCAAGGCCCAACACTCTGAACCTTGGAAGGGTCAGCGGCGGCGTAGATTATAGATAGACCTATCAAATTAGACACTTTCCTGCACTCGCTCATCAGACACATGCCTCAGGTTTCCATATCAATCCATAATTTAAGAGTGGTGCTTGTGAGGAATCCTTAGTCCAGTACCTACATTTCTGAAGTTAGTCCGAGTCACAGACGGCTATGTAGTGACTCAAACGCTAAAACATTGGGATTTCTTTACTGTTTGTGTCTGTTTGATCCCCAGCACAATGATCTCAACAGTTCAATTCAAGTTCAACTTGAAGAAGTTGAACGGTCATGGTATCGCCCAAGGACCATTGCGCGAGTTTCTCCAGCCCAACCATCCAAGTCGTCAACCTCCATCTCGGTTACACTTCCAGAGCTTCGATGCCCACCTCAACACCAAAAGTTGATGCAGCTCTCTTCCTGACCATCTTCAAGTTCCTGGCTACTCTGCTAATTCAACAACTTGAATAATCGAACACGAGGTTTTCGTGGGACTTAGCCTTATTTCCATCTCAGCGAACGCAATTGGAAAATATCTAGTCTCGAAGCTGGGAAATGCTCCCATTTTAGAAACCACTAGTCGATGAGCTCACAAGAGTCCCGGAGGAGTACCCGCCTGGGCTTACCATCTGTTTGGTTGTCTCCCTCTCATTGGTGACAACAAGATAAGTGTCGTCCCATCACTTACAAAGTTGGCGGAGAACTACTTTAATCATCTCCGACTTGCTTGTAAATTCCTACTCCTAATATAAGGATTAGAGCTAATTCACCCGGACACTGGGTCAAGCGTGGAACCTGCTAGGGGAGCAAATACCTGAATCGGACGCTGGTACTACTTCTCTCAACCCCACCCCGAATTGTGGTTTAATTGAAACCGTGGCTGCCCTTCATCACGATGCGAAACAAGGCGGCTCGTCAGCGCGTCAGCGCTCAAGCGACTACCAGTGCATTTCTTAACCTCTCCTGCCCCTACTCCTGTTCTCATTTTTGTCCAGGTAGAGATTCGTGATGTCCCCATGTGTCCTGTAACCAAGCAACCATTTTGGGAGGAAGCAGATCCAATGTTTGACATTCAGGGACAGGTAGTCGTACGTTCAGAGCTTGCGTACATTATACCATTTTCTTTGCAATCCAAAGTAAGCTAAGTTGTGTTTCTTGTCCGGTTAAATGAGGCATGCAAATTCTACCCTAGACAGAGACCCATATAGCCCTTTGCCGGAGCAACTATTACAGCCAAAGAAATTGCAGACTTTGTCAACGCCCCCGAAAATGTTTTACTTCTCCAACATGTTGCTCTCCAAGAATACTACAAGGATTTTGCATGGGCTGTGTGAGAGTGACAGTACAGTGAGCTTTCGTTCTGCGCCATCACTTACTGCATATAGATTCATTACTACACTCGGTCTGTTTGTCCAGATCAGTGTGATAAAGAGGTCATATTTGGTACCAGGCCAATCAACTGTGCCGACGCAAAACAACAACCATTGGTCTCTCACCCGAATCTGCGCTTCTGCAACCTGATATTTGCTATCGTGCGAGTTCTCCATGATAGCGGTGCCACAGAAGTCTTGGACTGGCTCAGAGAATTTGATGAGGGATTGAGGGAGGATGGTTCTAATCTGGGCTCGATCGATGACCTTTTTATGACCAAGCTCACCCTACATGCTATGTCCCACTCTGTTACAGTCAACTGACTGCATGTATGATTCTCACATACTTAGCCTAATCGAGATTCTAATGTAGCGTTAGTACCAATACGAAGAGTGTTGTAATAAATAGATGATAATTCTGGGATATCGTCATCGCAGAAACACGTCACGGGCTACACAAAAACCTTTTACAATTTGCTGGTTCCATGTAAAGCATTACCACTTATAACATTGAAAAGAGCTTCTGCGAGTTTAGTCGGCGCTTCTTCGACAACCTAGAACAACGGTAGTATCAGAACATTCAAATGGTAGAAGCATTGGAGGAATGTACCAGATGCCCGGCCCCTTTCACCCAAGTTACAGAGGCGATATTACGTCCTTCCTTGGGGTCGACAATCGAGTCCTGCTCCTCACGAGAACTATACATTTGACAATGTTGAGTATCGTAATTATGCATGAAGGGAAATCAAGAACTCACAACAGATCACTTCGTGCACCAAATATCAGATGGACGGGAAGGTAGTCACATATTTGATTTAACCGATACATAGCCTCCGTGGAGAAACGAGCCCCCGTGAACGCAGCATTTTCTTCCGACCTGTGAGTAGTGAGCGTTACGCCGGAATGCTTGTCAGGGTAATAAGGTGTCGGAAGCGGCTGTAGTCCATATTCCTATGACGAAAATAGATTAGCAAGCAGCCAGTTACTAAGTGGAAAAGCACATACTATGAAAATATCAAATACGCGTGGATCCCATGCCGCCCAGGGCAGACGAGACTTCATCCATTTTATCGCTGCCTCACGGCTGTCCCAGATATCACGCCGAATGGGTGTGTTGGCTCGAATGAGTTTGTACATCTCAGTGCGGTGTTCTTCCATGGCACGAGAGGACATTCCGGGATCTACGAGGATCAAGGAAGAGAATGGGATCGTGGAAGGAGGGTTGAAGAAAGAGGTGCCGAGTAAACTGCATGGAAAGGTATTGAATCCAGGTTCATATTACAAAGTAAATAGGAGGACATACACCCCGACGGCTCCGGCTGAGTGCCCTACAGGAATTACTCTGTGTAGCTCTGGGTCTAAGTTTCCTAAAAGGCCCGATCTGTAGAGTACACCGAAAGAATCTGCATAGTCGTAGATATCTTAACAAGAGCATGTCGTTATTCACGACGACGACCAGGGATTGAATTGGAAATAGGTCATACTCAATAGCCCAGGATTCCGTACCAGAACATCTCCGTTCAGGATTGCAGCCTCCCCATGATTCTGGGCATCGAGAGCCCATGCTTCGCGAATTATGGGCGAGCCAGTTATCTTCGCGTGTTGATCATCGATGTTGAAAATATCATCTATGGTAGGTTCCCAGGTTTCTTTGGCTGGAGAATTTAATGTATAAATCTCGATTCTATCAAGAGAGAAGAGAGACGTACGAAATCCAGCCCCGTGGCCGAGAAGCAAGATTACACCGGGACCTTTTGGTCCAAATTTCCTACCTGTTGCTCGAGTGTACCGCTTGATGGCGGAAATGAGAGGTGTGCTGTGTGTGGCAGTCGTCAGATGAAACTTCTCTGCAATAAGGCTGGGAGTCGATGACATGTTTCTAGTCGAGAGTTGAGGCCCAGGTAAAGGTCAGAGCTCCGAGCGTGTTGGCATTTGTGTGGGTTGAAGTTTACTTGAGTCAGAAACGAGGTGATATCAAGACTCGACTCGGTGAACTCCCCCTCCGGGCCACAGCCCATTGTTACTTATGAGGTGGTTGATTCTGATCCCATCATGCAGGTGATCGATCGATCGATCGATCAACATCTGGGGAATGGCGGCAAATGCTGGCAAATGTTGACAAAGTCCACAACCAGGACCCCGGATTACTCTGCACTGCAGCAGCGCAGCTGGCACCTACGAAGCTCTACGAAGGCGTGATGTTTGGGATGCAGGAGAAAGGACGATCCATGCATCGATATAGATTTTGGAGGCGCTAGGTCCAAAGATACTTCGTGATAAACTTGAAACAGGATGACTTTATCTCTGCAATATTTCCAACTTCCGGCGTCCGCAGGTCAACCCCAGTCACGCCCCGCCGCAACACAATTCTCCATGGGGTCCAGACACAACAACGGCCATCACGCAACCACGAAATGTGCACGGCGCCCGATATAATGACTAAGGTCCATAAAACGAGGCTGGTGCTCAACGAGTCAACGTAGACTGATATAACATCCCACCCTACGTGCACTTCTTCTGGTGTACTTCCCACCTCAATCACACCATTTGCAAGAAAATGTCTATCACATCTCAACCTAACAGACAGTATGGCAATCCTTCTTTGATGGAGAAAGGTGCTCTGGTACTCTCGTTGCTTCTTCACCTGCGTACGTTCATTCCACAGGAGATGAACATTTCCATATAGCTGACTTTTATCATTACAGCCATTGCTCTTGTATGGAATCTTGTATCGTCGCCGTTTCATCAAACCAATCAAACCAAAACCTGGGGGCGATGGTGGGCGGACAAGTTCAGTCGCCACCTCTTCACCCGATTGAGCATAAAACAACTGCAATGGATCATGGGAAACACTGGTGCTTTCTACGAAGGCTGGGTAAAGCAGAACGGGCTTCCCATTATAGTGGATGAATTAAGCGAGGACAGTCGTTTGTTTTGGATCGGAAAGCAAAGAAAGGATCGTGTAATTCTGTATTTTCATGGTACGCATGATCCTTCTGTCGTCATATTATTTTCCCGCCCTAAGTTTATTATCATGTATCTCTGCAGGTGGTGCATTCCTGTTCCCCATGGCAGGCAACGTAGGATCCTTTTGGAAGTATATCCAAGATGAACTCGCAAAGAAGAACATCGATGCTGGCGTTGCAATGCTAAATTATAGTATGCGTCTCTTCCACTTTGAGATTAATGTCGTAGAATTAATTTGTTGGTTTGCAGGCCTCGTGCCATCTGCCACCTTTCCCACTCAGCTGAAACAAGCTGTAGCAGCGATCAAACACCTCATATCTACCGGAGTTCAACCACAAAATATTCAAATCGTCGGCGATTCCGCAGGTGCCAACCTTGCTCTCCAACTCATCTCCCATATACTCCACCCTCTCGATGGTGTTCCCACTCTCAATCTTCCTTCTCGCATTCGAGGCGTCTATCTCATGTCCCCATGGGTTCTACTGAGAGATACAAAAGGGTCTATGCCATCAAATGTCAGCGATATCATCGATCCCAAGTGCATTAATATTTGGGGCAACGAAGTCCTTGACGGCGTCCCGGATTCCCAGCTTCCGTACATAGAAGCAAGCAGTGCACCCGATTCGTGGTTCAAGTCGGTGGATACAGTGGTGGAGCGGGTGCTTATTATCAGTGCAGGATCTCTTGAGTGTTTAAGAGACTCGATTGAGGTATTAGCGAAGCGAATCTGCAGTGTTCACGATGGTGCGACGATTTGGATACAAGAGAATGGGGTGCACGACGAGCCGTATCTCGATTTTTCTAGCGAAGAAGCAAAGTCTGGGAAGATCACGCCGAAGATCTTGGAGTGGTTTGCTGCTGGGTTTACTGAGGTTTAGGATTATTGGGCTTGTATTGTTGAGGAACGGAGGTCCGAGTATTGATATCATGAATGTCCTTCTTCCATGGACCAATACAACTTCCACGCAGGACCGCATAGGCACCTCGGCCTAGGACAAATGGTTATCTGCATTTCATCACATCGAGGTGCCAGGTGCAATGTGATAAAGTGCCTCAGGCTTGAGTACTAGTAGAAGTGTCTCGAATTAGACTGGCCACAGTTTGAGCATTTTATACACTGAACCCCGATGCTGAATCATACATATTATGAACCATGTCAGAGGCTACACCAGCCCAATGGCACTCGCTCACCAAGGCAGAACCCCTCCTCCGGCCCTCTTTTGAAGATGCATCACCATCTTACCATCGGTTCTCGTAAGAGCTACAAACCACATACGAAGACGCTCCGCTCTGCCACACTGCTACAGGCTACCCATTGTACCAAGCCCTCTCCGCCCCGCGGGGGTTAGCACACATCCGGTGGAAAGGCAGAGGAAATGACTTCCGACAAATTACTACAGTACACATGCGGATATGTCCTGGAGTTTGGCTAGAGTCATCCTTAATACCCGCCTATCGTCCTCTTTTGTGATTCTCAGGTCATTAGACACCCTACCCTCCCGTAACTCATTATTGAGGTTTGCGGTGGGGTAAAATACCTCTCCGTCTTTACCACCCCAATCGAAATCAATCAATATCACGGAATCTTCTTTGCAGAGGATATTCGCGGCCCGCAAGTCACCGTGGACAAGGCCTTTCACATGAAAGTTATACATGAGGCACTGCAGTTCCTCTGTCCAACGGTCTCGGTGAGCAAGGAGTAGGGTCGAGTGAGTGATTGGGATTCCAGACTCGATATATTCCGTTGCGACAGCATACCACCCACCAGGAAGTCGTTCAAAAGCAAAAATTCGTGGCGCATGACCTGATATGGCACAAAAATCATGCAGCTCAATCGAGTACCGTCGAGCAAACTTGATGAGGACAAGTTGCTTGTCTGGCGTCTTTGCGACGTACAAGAACCGGTAGGGTTCTCTGTCGGGAAAGAAGCCTTGAATATCAAAACTGAAATAGTCGTCAGATGAGGGTGGGTATTTGCGTAATTTGGAGACTGCCGGAAAACCACGCATATGACTTGGGATCGGCTCAGGAGGAAGATTGGCCAGGAGCTTCTCGATATCTTGGAGAATGTGAGCTTGGAGTACGGATGCTGCAGTAAAGGCCAAATAGAGCGATGCGCGTTCGCGCCCATCAGAAGCCGATTGGATACACGAGAATGATGGTGTCATACTAATGACCTTTAAGCGATGGTCGATCGCGATGACAGCATAGAACGCCAATTCACATCCTAGGAATATCAGATCTTCAAATAACTATGAAATGCAGAAATATACAACTCACCAACAATGGTTAGACCGACACATGGGACCCTCCATCGTAGATAGAGTTGCCGACAGGCTTCGACCGCATCCATTCCTATCGCATTCAGACGAGCGACGTGGCATGTAAGCTGTATATGAGGAATTGCAGTGATCCCTGTAATCCTGTTTTTAAACTCTACAACGATCGTTCCTGCGCCATGGGTCGCAAGATTATGACCATGGGTTATGATGGATCCAATGGCAGATGCGTGAAGCGGAGGAATCTTGATACCTCTTCGTGCAGAGAAAATGCGCGTGAGGCAGGGTAGAATCGCTTCTCTCCGGGCATTTTCGTCAATAAAATATCCGTTCATCCTGCTTGCAAACTCGTCCACCTCACTATGCAACTTCATAACGTCAATATCGGCCAACCCAGGAACATTGTCACGACCGTCCATGATGTCCAGGAAGTGTCCAAAGCCTTGGTAAAGAAGAACGACGGATGCAATGTCGGGATCCGGTTCTGGACGATCGTCGAAGATCCTCTCGGACGGTTCATCCTTCTGAAGGGGCTCGAAGACCTCTGGTTTTGCTGTAGTCGACGGCGCATTCGTGACAGTTTTAGCACGTTTGAGACGATCAAACATGTCTTCTGGTTCAGAAAGTGGGCGTTTCTGTTGAATGACTAACGATAAGACGCAGGAGACGAAGAAAAATAATGATCCAGGGAGGATAGGAATAAAGGGAAAGGGTGGGTGACGAATGAAGAGAGATGATAAGAACATGAGAACATGCGGGGCGGAATCAGAAAGGAAGGAAGGCAAATGGACAGAAGCGCATGAACCGGGGAATGCATAAACGAGCGGCCGGAGATAGGGGTAGATGAGAGGAGGCACGTAGGATTCGGAACAATGACAAGGTTTAGGGTTGGGGAAACAAAAGAGCAATGAGATAGGTTTGGGGATGAATCTTATCAGCAACACTCAACCGCGGAGATTCGTTCTCACTCACCGGTAGCCAGGATCTTCACGATTATGTGGAGGTGCGTGGTGGGAGGTTGATCCGGCCAATGTTTCAGGATGGACCTCCATGTCAACTTTTCGACGCCTAGTCTGGGGTGGCTAATAGAATCCTCATCGTGAGTTTCAAGATCAATGTTGACCTGTTAGGGTGCGGGAGTAAGCCAATGTCATTTCCCATTGCGATGCATCGATGGCGCTCACCTTCCAAAGTTCCAAGGTGTGAGGATCAACATCCTTCAAGGTTCCCAGTTTTCGCTTGCTTTGTATAGCTTCCTTCAACTCGCCAACCATCCAATCGCGCTCCGCGATAACCGGAAAGACGATAGTTTCGCCTTCGATAAGACAATTAAGCTTGAGAGAGCCGTCCTGGCCTGCCGCGCTCGGAACCGGGGTATCAAGCATAGTAGAAGCAGTGGTCGGTCCCGAATATAAAATGCAGACGGGTGGAGGGGGTGCGATTTTCGTAAACGTGAGGGCGGTTATAGCCCGCGGAGAGGAGGCCTGTTCACGAGAAGCCTTGGAAGCCTTGGTGGTCGGTGACCGTCATGCACCTGTTGGGCCTTGGCAGATGCTTCGGGAGTATATGCCTCAACACCGATGGTGATTTATATAGTATATTCGGTTTTCACTCTTCCGTCTGTGAAGTGATAGAGTTAGCAGTTTGGTTCTCACCCTGTGTTCGTCGTTCGAAACATCCGGTTGACACTGGCCGCAGTCACGATCATTCAACTTGAACAAGCTCAAACTTTCTTCGTCGCGAACACGTATGACTCCGCAGCATCTGCACAAAGTTGCATTAGAGTCGGAGCGTGTTCGGACTTTCCATGCGGTTACGGTTACGTTGACTGCAAAAAGTTGTCAAATCAAAGTTCAATTTCCAAGATCATTGTCACGGTGCACCTCTACACCCTTCTCAGAGCTGAACCTCTCAAAGAAGTGCTAAATCGTGGCTTATAGTCGAATGCAAGCCATAAGTGACTAGGTAAGTTGCATTGATTGGTTTAAGCACTTCGTTATGCTGAGGAATCGGCTTAAATTAGTCGTCTCTGAAGGACAGCTCAATGTTAACTTTGCAACTGCCGTGCTTTCGCCAATATATAACTTGAGAGTTCGAGATTATGATTCTGGCCCTACCACTCTCGAGAAGGTAATCATTCTTCCATGACAACCTATTCATCAAACTTACTGGTTGACACAGATCTAACGCTCGCCGCAACACTAACTTAAGACTCCTTCGAATTGAACGGTATTGAATTGGCCGAAATCTACGATCCCAATTCGCTCTCACAATTCACTGTCCTATCTTCATTGGGGTTATCACCCCTCTCATCTGACGTCGGGTTTCGATTCAACTTTGGATCGCGACCCACCACGTTTTCAAGTTAGACGTTATATATTAGGACCATTCATTCAAGCCAAGCTCCCAGTATTCTGCAGTCTCGGCACTAGATCCAGCGGATGTGTTCTGCATGACGCGTTCACATTACGACGTACTTGAGGTCAGTCTATCAGTATTCCATATTCTTCGATATCGTGGTGAGTACCCATCAAAGTCGATGAGCTTAGTCTTACCCACAAGCTTTTATATAGAATTGAGACGCCTACGTTCGATTCTGCGGAGGACTGAGAGCAACAGAGCATGGTGATCACGCTGATCATGCCGTGTCTTGAACAGGGCGCTTTCATTATACTGTTTGTTACATGATTCTCCAACCGGGTTGTCCCAGCCCCATGCAGGGCGAGGGCAGTAGCCCAAAATCAAAGGAAGACATCGTTCCTTCTAGGGCGAGTGGAAGACGGAAAATGAAGAATATTTTGTTTTTTCTCTAGGTCCGCCCCACGGAATGTTCAGGTCATCTTGGTCTGTGTCGAGTCGGGGCGGTCAGCCACAGGTAAAAATAGACAACACCATATGGACCTAAATGATTTCATCAACTTCTAGAATTAGGAATCTGGAGACCTTATCGCGCCGTTCAAACTCATGAGTCATCGCGGAATGGGGGGATTATCCACACCCTTACTAGATGACCTGGTGCAAATTTACTTCGCCATTCATTTCATTTATTCTTCATGTTTTGGACATTGTGCTTGGATATCAAACTGTGCATCATCCGAGTCGTGTCAAAGGCTTTTCAGTTACTAGGTTGGACTCGTCTTAT
>QLOJ01001292.1:0-14527 GCA_003313625.1 Tricholoma saponaceum
CCGGACCGAACACAACCGGATGCAACCGAACCGTCGGTTGCAGTTGCATCAGTCCTGAGAGTTTTTGGTTGCCAGTCTTGATGTTTGAAGAAATACAAAAAAACCAGCAAAAAACCGGTTGGCACCAGTTGCAACCGGTCTTTTGTCTATATATGAGGCAACGATATAAGGTAGATACAATATCACTACATAGTTTACACAGCAGGGGAAAGCCTATTGCTAACTAATGAGATAACGACGAGGCTCTGAAGTTACAGGTGGCAATGACAACACATTGCCAAACAATGTTGGGTATATAAAATAACGTTGAATTACACACATGTGGGGTGTCAATATACCGCATGGCAAAAGGCAAATCCATGACCGCAAAAGGCAATGGCAAAGCGCGCGCAAAGGCACCACCGAAAAAAGCTGTGCCATCAAAGAACACCACCCCAAAGAAAGCCCCTGCATGTCCACATAACACCAAGGGCAAGGGAAGTCACAAGCGAGCAGCAGATGATTCAGATGACACATCTTCAGGAGAATCTTCTAGTGAAGAGGAGGATCCTAGCCCATGAAAGAAACGCCGTGGAAAGCAGAAAGAAATAAGTGACAAGGAGGGAGAGGATGGTGAAGAACCTGATGATGAGGCAATGCAGGTTGATAATGAAGGAGAGGCTGGGCAGCAAAGCGATAGCAAGGTATGAATTTTTCAAGTGATTACATATAATGCTAATGGTGAATAGGTGGAGGAGGATGGGCTCCATGGCCAACACCGGATATCCATCTCATCGGAGGTCCATACCCAGAAGGACAAAGCGAGGGACCTTCGATTAATCTTTAGTGATAAAGTTCAGGTTATGTTTATCAAGGATAACTCCACGGAGACACCACACGGACGCTGGTGTACCATTTGCAAGTAAGTAGCAATTTATGAAAGTATGTGTAAACACTCACGAAGGGTTTGATAGGAACGATGGTGGATTCATGAAGAAGTATGGCAAGCGGAAAGTGTTCCACACTGGCGGCAACTCGTCCTGTCAGCAGCACATCTGTCAGCATTATGATGTATACCAACAACGATGCAAAGAAGAAAACATACCTGAACATCACTGGGCTATTCCATGCCCAATTTGGAAGAAGATGCAAGAAGAAAAAAAAGGCACGATGGGAGAGAGGCAGGGTACATTGGATGAGTTGATCAGAAAACCAAGCGGACCACAGGTCTTTACGCGTGATAATGTACTGCATTCAGTGACTCAGTTCGTTGCAGTCGATGACCAGGTAAATACTCACTGAGGAAACAATATTGGAATCCTTATCACCTGCCCTTAGTCCCTTTCTGTTGCAGACAAAACCACATTCTGCAACTGCTTGGTCGCGATGTGTCCAAAGTCGATCTCACAAGATCTGCTGACAACTCACAATGTCATCAGCCATCTTCACAACGAATTTGTTAAGTGGCTCACGCAACTTAGAAATGACATTGAGGTAAGTGGTTACATTCAAACAAGCCAACTTGAGACTTACCTTTTCATCCAGATGTCTCCTGGTAAGATCTCCACAACCACCAACATGTGGACTGTCAATACCACAAAGGCAGCCTTTCTCGGTGTTACTGCACATTGGATCGAGGTGAAAAAGGAGATATGGATGATGCATTCGGAGGTTATCGGGTTTCGAACGGTGTCAGGAGACCATAGTGGGAAAAACTTGGGCCGATACTTCATGGGCATCTGCGATCAAATTGGGATAATGAATACAGACCGATCTAAAGTAAGCACAACATCATGAACAATTATATAGAACAAGTCTGATGGGCTTGATAGCTCCTCACCCTCACCCTTGACAACGCATCGAGCAATACTACAAAATGTGAAACTATCGAAGCCATCCATGAAAAAAGATATTCAAGTCTCCACTCATGGTCTGCGGACAAAAATCAACTACCGTAAGTTTCTTGCCAGATTCTTGACTCTGATCTGATTTCGAATATAGGTGTTTAGGTCATGTCGTCAACCTAGCAGACGTTGATGTAATGACCCATATCACAAAGATAGCGGCCATGGAAACGACAACAGCTATCTGGGAGTATGACCTGTCCCTGCCTGACAACCGTGTGTTGAACGGTTCCTTGGACGTAATTGCGGCTATCTGCACTCTTGCAATCAAGGTTTGTTACAGTTACCATTCGCTCTAGCTTCAGTTCGCTTACCAACAACAGATCCAGTCATCTGGGCAGCGAATTGAAGCATTTGAAAAGCTTCAGCTCGAATGCGGCATTCGAGACCCGCTCAAAATACCTCTTCACAGCAATGTTCAGTGGGGCACTGCCCATCGTATGCTCACTGTATTGTACAAAATCCACCAGGTAAGTGATCCGTTACCATATTCCTGTTATTCTTTATCTGATCAAGTAGTAGCCAATCAACTTATTTGTTGCCAGTGCAGACCATCGATACGGTCCTATAACAACAATCCGATGCAATGGTCGGGTCTCGAAACATATAACGTGGTCAGCATTCACATTTTCCGAGACTGACTGGGAACGGGTGAAGGAAGCGCAAGAGATTTTGGCTGTACGTACCGCATGTAGCTATAGCAACAAAAGTTACTCACTCTTTCCATGACTCAGGACTCCAACCAAATTCAGCAAACATTCTCAGCCGAAAAGCGGCCAACACTGTGGCGAGCCCTCCCTGCAATCAAAGAACTTCAAACCACTTGGGAAGCTAAACGCGACAATCCAAAATATGCAACATACCGAATGGCGATCAATGACGGACTTGCCAAGCTGAACAAGTATTACTCGCGATTTGACGAGAAGCCCTCATATATTTTAGCTCTTGGTATGTCTTTACTTCTAAAGGACTAGGTAGTTGTTCTGACATTGATATCTAGTACTACATCCATACTTTAAATTGGCTTACATCAAATTGGCATGGGGAGGTGCAGAGGAACAGGAAGAAGAGCGTCAAAGGGGAAATAAAGAGGTGAAGAACTGGCAGGATGAGGCACAACAAATTCTTGAGAAAACGGTATGTCCTGCACGGCTATCTGTCTGCTTGGCTGATTCTGTAGTGCTAGATGGAACAATACTGGAAGACCCGCTCAACCACACCTCCTGTATCGACAACCGAAGATCCTGACGATCTGGCGCAACCGAGTCAAGAGTCCCTCCTATCTGAATTCAATCACCATCGCTTAGCTCTACTCTCTAGTCAAGATGAAGATGAAGGATGGCAATCTGAGATGCGCCGATATCTGAAGGATTTACCTGCTGATGTTACGAAGGATACTGATATTGTGAAATGGTGGCAGGTATGTGTGAGCGTTGTTCAATGAGAATCCAATTGATGAATCCCTTACAGGACAACAGGGCGTCGTATCCCACCCTCCGTCGTATCGCGCTCGATTACCTTCCCTGTCAAGCTTCATCAGTACCATGCGAATGCCTTTTTTCAGCTGGAGGCAAAGTTGCAACGAAGCGACGAGCTCAACTTGGGGCAGCGCTGTTCGAAGAGTTACAGATGATGAAGTTTGCTTGGAGGAACAACATCGGTGACCTTGCAGCCTGGAACTCTTCACAGATTGAGGTGATTGAGGATGAGATTAGACAATACGAAGATATGTTAGTAGCAGACCAGGAACTCGAGCTGTGGGATAAATCGGTGGATGAGTTTCACTTCGAGTAGGCTATTCATTTTATTGGTTTCTTTCTCAGTACTAGAATAGATTACATTGCTTTAATAGTATACGTTGTTCATTCACCATCTGAACCTGAACAACTTGCAGGCAAAGCTTCAGGTTCACGCACTCCACCATGCGCTTTGACAATTTTGCCAAACTCATTGCACCAGCCCCACGCTAGTATCCCCAAAACTGCCCAACTCCAAGCCGTAAGTCAAATTCTGCATTAAAATATTTAGTTCTATTTTCTTATCTGAGTGGTTACTTGCAACTTTCTAGCTGTATTCAATGTTGGCGTTATCTCAAGTCGCGGTCGGATTCTCGACTGTCCACATTTTCAAGTACTTATCACTTACTGTTGGCTCAAAGATCAAGAGAATCAGCACTAGTACTATCTTCAAATTCAAGTTTGGCTCCTTTTCTACTACCTGATTGTCACCTTCTGCAGTGTATAGTTATGCTAATTAGCTATTAGCAGTCGGATTGTGATCAGATAAGATGAGATTCATACTTCAAGCAGAGCTTCACATGCCCATGACCTGCCAGCTGGCATTTTCAACCGTTCGTTTCCTTTTTCACCTCCATCCTCTTATCTTGTCACTACCCTCCAGTTGGCGTTTGGTGGCCTTCGGCGATGGGCTCTACTTCTCAGCATACAACCTCTGCTGTCAAGCATTTCTTTTTGACATTGCCTGCTTCTGAAGAACCTGATGTTGACGCCGCGCTGGCATGGTGGAACGTAGGGATTTCATTTGTATATCCGCTATATTTCCACTGACATTCTGATAGGAAAAGCAAGCCAAGTTACCTCTGCTCTCCATATTAGTTAGCCAGAACGTCCGTTTGATGGCGGGCTCCCTTCAGCCGCCCACTCCCGCTCTCTTGTACAATCCTGGAGCAATGAAGTGGTATGTTACATTATCTTTCTACTTCCAAAACGGCGTTCTAACTCTATTTTGCCATTCTTAGATGGACACATCCACAAGTCATCTATATATTATGGCCATCTGTCCAGATTCCCCCCTTCTACTCCCCAGACTACCTCCGTCTACTCTCTGGATTACCTCCGCCTACTCTCTGGATTACCTCCACCTACTCTCTGGATTACCCCCACCTACTTTCTTTACCGCTTTTGCCTCCTCCCTCACTCTTTACCAGGCCAATTCCCATTCGCACCAGCTGGGTCTTTGAATTGCAATTGGAGTAGGTAGACTTTTGCCTCCTCAGCTGCAGCTGCACATGTCTTGATCGTTCTACTATACCCTTATTACAGACTTAGTACCTTACACACCACTTTCACTGCTTGTCATCTACTGCCCAGACTATAGCTGCAATAACCGTCCACCCTTCTATTCATTCATCTACCCCCTTGACCATTGCTACTCTACTATACCATAATTACACATTTTGTACAACAATTTTACTGACTCTTGAATGGAAAGACCGGTTGAGACCGGTACTAAAACCGATCTCAACTGGTCTCAACCAGTTGTGTGTGTGGACTGGTTTAAATCGGTTGAGGTATAACAACTGGACTGTTATGGACCGGTTGTATGCGGTTCAGTCCAGTTACCCAGAAAAGAGCCCACAGTCTTAACTGGTTGCGGTTGCGGTTGCACCGGATTGGGGTCCAAAAACTGGACCTAACTGGACCTTCAAACACTACCTCCAATGCCTTCGCCTTACCCTTCTTCTTCGCCGGCGCTCCGCTCCCTTCTGCCTCCTCTGGCAATGCAGCCTCCGCGGCCTTCCACTTCTTTAACGCTTTTTTCGCCGCCTTCCTCTCAGCGGCCAAACACTCCTCCTCTGCCTTTCTAGCAGCCTCGGCTGCCCATTCCTCCTCTTCTGCTGCCTTCAGCAAAGCCTCCTCCTGCTCCTCCAGCACCTTCTTTTGCGTGTGGTGTGTGGCCAAACGAGCAGCGGCAGACAACTCAGACATTACGGTGAAACAGTGGGAGTTGGTGGTTGTGGATGAAGTAGCAGTTGAACTTCAAATCCCCGACTTTGAAAATTTATTCCCATCAAATTCCCTTATCCAGACTTCAACCTTCACATGCCTCGTAGGCTCGGCACTAAGGGGGAAATACTGTTACATCCCATTCCAGCAACTCGGACTTCTGTCGGATCTCCGACGTTTCTCTGCCAATATTACTTAGTGAAACTTAGCATAGCAATGGTCTCTTAGTTATGAACTTATATTACATTACCTTAGAGATGACACCGTTACTAGCTACTGCCTCGGACATAGCCCAGACTCCATAGTTACTGTCGGTATCCGATCTAACTCCGCCCACTAGTATAAAACCTAGCTACTTTTGTTTGTATTCTTCAGTTCGTAAATCAACCAAGTTTACCCATCTCAACCTCTTGTCATTCCCTCTGTCTTTCAGACTTCCATCGGAACTCCGATATTTCTTCCGTTTACCTCTGCCTAGAAATTAGGACACTTGACGAGGTGAAGGGCGCAACTTCTTATAAGTTGAAGCCAAGTCCTTTCTGATACCCTGTCGGACTTCCCGATATTTCCCCGACAGACATCCGCCCTCAAGTTCAGTACTTAACAGGGAGAACTGGACTGAACCAAACTTTGACACCACTAGATACATTGCCAAGGCTCGAAATTTGTCTCCTTACTGGGGATCAGCCCAAGTATAGCCCTGGTAGTCCAGCAGAGGTCCTTATCGACGACAAAAAGGGGGAGGTCATCTTCTACTGGTTGGAAAAACCATCCTTCCAGTGGCAGATATCAGTCTGCAATCTAGGGACCAGAAATTGGAAAAATCTATCAGTAAGTATCACCTAGTTTGGGAAGTTTGTCATTAATTTCATGTGCCACAGAATACAATGTCATTCACACACCCAGGAATGTGTTAAAAGAGAAATGTGCATTGCCCAATCATTGCGGTGCGGCAAGCACCCTCTGGAAATTCAAAGGATCACATATAATTCTTCTTTTCTGCGGGGAAGAATGAGAAGGATCTCCTGCCTCTGGTACATGGCATCTCACAGCATTAGACATTGATAACCACCTTTGGTGGTATGTTGATGCCTCACAGTGGGACATGCTCTCTCCTCATGTCAACACATGTGCAACTACCATTGACAATTGTCTCTTCATATTTGGCAGACGGCACATAATACAACAACAATTTGTCCCAGCAAAGTTATTTTGTGTGGCCGAATTTTCTGGGAATCACTGGAGTTGGATTGTTGTTGACAAGGCATATGCTGGTACTGGTAATGTCCCTGACTTTGGGTCCATAGGAGTGTGCCATCCGCTTCAAGTTGGTGCCAGGAAAAAACTCCTTTTAATACCTGGGCTAAAGGGCAGAGCTAAGCATGTCAGAATATACCTTCATTTCAAGTTTGACATATTAGATGGCTAATTTTTTCATTGTTTCCTTCCAGGTCAAATTTACCAGGGACATTTGGCTTTTTGATGCTGAGCATCATACATTTGAAGTTATTCCTGGAGAACCAGGTGTCCTTCCCAAGTTCTATCAGACTATACTACGCTGAAAACAACACACCCCAGCCCCTTTGTAATCTTGGGCTTAAACCTGAAAATGCTTCGGTCAAGTTCAAGCAAGATGATGAGCCAGATCTGGGTGTGGCACTGACTTGGCCTTCTATTCTGTTTGCAATATGGAACAGGTCAACCATGAATACCCCTGAACTTTCATCAGGAAAATCTGAAAAAAACTTAAACAGACTTAATCTCAGCTTAGGATGCTTATTGGTTGCTAAGCACAAATAAGCCAAAAATAAGCAAACAACCTAGCTTACATGTGCTTAGCAAGTACTTATTTGGGCTTGGGATTCAAAATTTGGTGATCCAAGCATGAAATCTGGTAATCTAAGTTGAATCAAGCATGAATTAAGTTTATTAAGTTGCAAATTAAGCTATTCAAGCTAAATTGTTTTCTTATTTTTGGCTTATTTATGCTTAACAAGCATTAAGCATGCTAAGCTGAGAATAAGCCTGTTTAAGTTTTTTTCAGATTTTCCTGATGTTGGCGTTTGTCATTCAGCCATTCTACAGCTTCATTCTGGTGCCTCAACATTCAGAAGTACCTTGAGGATTTGGAGGTCAATACAAACACATTTGTTGTTAAAAAGTGTAGTATTCTCTTGGGGTGCCAGGAGATTGAAGGTGATTTTTTCAATACTGCTGTTGAAATTTCATTTTAAGGTAGGTGCTGTACTGATTGCCTCAGAAATTGTTTTGTAGTACATCTATCGTCTAGGTGCTGAAGGACATGATCCTGGTAACAACTTGTGCACCACCATCTTGTCATCTTCGTTATCATTTGTTCTGAGGTTAGTTTTCATTCATACATTGTTTTGTAACTGCCAAATCTACAGAATACCACATCCTTCATCAATATTGTTCAGATGCAACGGACAACTACCACTACCATATCAAAGTAATGATAGGGTAGGCAAATGTGTGTAACTGTTATCAAAATGACCAGCACACTCTGTCAGACAATGTCAAGGTAACATATTAAACTCCAACCACCACAAAGGCCAGGTTCATAAAGAAGTTGTAGCCACTGCTCATTCAAGCAACACTTGTTACCTAGGTATCTGTCTCTGTCTAATCCCTCGCCCCTAGACTTATAAGAGAACAAGATGTCTAATCCCAGTGGTTCCTCATCTGTCAAGAAGGAAGAACTTTCTGAGTCAAAATTCAGCTCCGAGTCCAAGCCATCACCAAGGGTTGAAATTAATATTCATCACCTTACTGGGGACCAGCCCAAGTGCAGCCCAAAGTTTTGTCCCAAACAGACATATGTGGACAATGAAAATGAGGACTTCATCTTTTATTGGAAGTCAGATGCTAGAAAAGGCTGGCAAATTTTGATTTGCAGCTTAGGGACTGGGAATTGGACAAACATATCAGCAAGTCTAGACTCATTTTTTTACTAGTAGTGGCCTAACACTCATATGTGCCACAGGATAAATTCTCATTCACATCCCCAGGAACTGGGTTAAAAGAGAAACGTGCATTGCCCAACCATTGTGGGGCATGTAGCAGTTTATGGAAATTTGAGGGATCATGAATAATTTTGCTATTCAGCAGGGAAGAACACAAAGGATCCATCAACTCAGCCACAATGTGCCTTATGGCAACTGACATTGATAACTACCTCTGGTGGTACATAGATGCTGCAGAACAAGTCATGATCCATCCTCACATTGACGCATGTGCAACAATCATCAACAACCACCTGTTCTCTTTGGAGGAGACGTTCACCTTGAGAAAAGACAAGAATTTCTTCCAGCAAGATCTTTTTCTGTCACTGAATTTGACTCTACTATGGATTGTTGGTGTTGGGTTGTTTATAACCAGAAGTATCCTGACAAGGTGCCTGATTTTGATTCCCTTGGTGGTTGCATGCCTACTCAGGATGGGAAGAAAATCCTGTTGATACCTGGAATAACAGATGATGGGACTGAGAAAGTTGGGATATACATTCCATTGTTTGATATTCAAATGGCTGATTCCTTTATTGCTTCTTTCTAGCTCAAGGTCAATTTTTCTCAGGAAATCTGGCTTTTCAATGTGGAGCACCATACATTTGAAGTCATTTCTGGAACACCAGGCCCTCTTCTGAGTTCTATCATGCTCTATGCGAAAGGGAACATGCCTCAACCAGCAATAACCCCAGAGTTAAAACTGAAGATGGTTCAGTCAAGTCCAAGCCTGATCTCAATTCAAGTTCAAGTTCCATACTGTTTGCAATGTGGAAAGAATCAACAATGGAAGCTCCTGAACTATGGTGCTTGTCACTTGGTCCTTCCACAGCTTCCTTCCAGTGCCTTGGGCTGCAGAAGCGTCTGAAGGATTTGAAGGTGGCTATATATACATTTGCTGTTGTTGGGAATCACAGTTTTCTGTTGGGAAGCAGGAGAGGTGGTAACCAGAGTTGTTTCAATACTGCTGTTGAAATCATGCTCTAAAGTAAGCACCGTACTACTTACTAGTAATTCCACATGCTATTTTTTCTACTAGTATAAACTTTCAATTCTTGAATTGTAACACTTAGAACCATCATCATCATCCTTGATTATTTTATTGCACCCCACCCCACCAGGACAATCAAAGACTGAACCTGCAACAGTATGACAAACAAGTAGCATTTTGACATAATGATAGCTAGGCTAGCATCTGCCAATTGAACCCAGTAATGTACCTACTCCAAAACAAAACAAAAAAGCAAAAGTAATAGGTGATATTGACAATCTAAGTCATACCAACATCAAATAATAAGGCATCTTTCTCATGTGTATATGTGGCTCTACTTACAATCCCAAACAAATGAAAATGTTCATATGTTATGTTACACCAGAGAAAAAAAAAAGTCAAGGTGCATACGAGGTCCATCATGTCCAGTGCAATGTCAAAGCAAGAGCCAAGAGTCAGAGTGAGTTGGAACCTAAATCAAAACTGCCTATCATGCTGCACAGTGACCGCATCTGCCTGAACTGACTTATTCAACATGCGCTCCCAAATAGGATCAACATCTGGTCCTTTGAGGTCCACTGCTCCATCCCATCCCCAACACCACACTGTATAACAAGAGTAAAACAAAAATCAGAAACGAGATATAGGGATAGGGATAGAGATAGAGATAGAGATACAAACTGTGACTAGGCCCTGGGTGGAAATTCAAAGGTTTGCTTTCTTCTTCCGTAAATAACTGATCATGTGGTCTGAACCAGGCACAATCTTGTGGGTCTGTTCAAGGGTCGTCCCAGTCTGGACCAGTTTAGTACTGGACCAGTCACAAGTGGTCCAGCAACCATTAGGCAACCATGATGGACCAGTTTATACTGGTCCAGTCTACAGTTGCATATAATATTTGAAATATATGAACTAGTTCGGTCTATGGTTGCCCCCTGAGATGGGCAAAAAACTGGACCAGACCAGACTTTCAAACACTAGTTGACAAGGCATATGCTGGTACTGGCAATGTCCCTGACTTTGTCCATAGGAGTGTGCTGTCCACTTCAAGTTGGTGCCAGGAAAAAACTCCTTTTAATACCTGGGCTAAAGGGCAAAGCTAAGCATGTCAGAATATACCTTCATTTCAAATTTGACATATAAAATGGCTAATTTCTTGTTTTCTTCCAGGTCAAATTTAACAGAGATGTTTGGCTTTTTGATGCTAAGCATCATACATTTGAAGTTATTCCTGGAGAACCAGGTGTCCTTCCAAGTTCTATTAGACTATACTATGCTGAAAACAACACACCCCAGTTCCTTGGCAATCTCAGGATTAAATCTGAAAATGCTTCAGTCAAGTCCATTTTGTTTGCAATATGGAATGGGTCAACCACCAATATCCCTGAACTTTGGCATTTGTCATTCAGCCCTTCTATGGCTTCATTCTGGTGCCTCACGTTTAGAAGTACCTCAAGGATTTGAAGATGGATACAAACACATTCATTGTTGTTAAAAATCATAGTATTCTTTTAGAGTGTCAGGAGATTGAAGGTGATTTTTTCAATACTGCTGTTGAAATTACATTTTAAGGTAGATGCTATACCAATTGCCTCAGAAATTGTTTTGTAGCACATCTACCATCTAGGTGCTGGAGGATATCCTGGTAACAACAACTTGAATACCAATGTGCACCACCATCTTGTCATCTTCACTATCATTTGTTCTGAGTACATTGTTTTGTAACTGCCAAATCTACATCCTTAGTCAATATTGTTTGGATGCAACAGACAACCTATTGAAGTATTGATAGGCTAGGCAAATGTGCATACTCAAAAACAAAAAATAAAGCAAAAGTAATAAGTGATATTGACATCAATCTAAGTCATATCCACATCAATAATAAGGTATCTTTTTTATGCATATGTGTGGCTCTACTTACAACTTGAATCCCAAACTCCCAGGTTGTGTTTGGTTGTGTTTTGGTCTTTTTTCTGGTTCATTGAACTGAACCTTTAAACACTAGTTCTAGGACTGGTTTCAACTGGTTGAAATGGCTCTCATGCCATGTCTGGGACAAGCCAGACCCATATATGGTTCTGGCTTAGAACCATTTTGGGACATGACCAAATCATGATGATATGATCATGTCCCCATTTGGTTCTGGCATTTCGTCCAGTCGTCCAGATGAAATTCACCATGCAATCAATATTATAGTCCCTGTATCACTTGGGTAATGTAGTAACCACATGTAAATCATGCTATAATATAGGAAGCATGCCGTATTTATGGTATATGATGAGCTGCAAGCATTTGACAAGCACTATTCAATTATTTTTGCAATTCATCACATACCACGGCAGTGAATAGTGACAAGCATTGAGTGTTTTATACAGTGGATGGCTATAGCTATCAAGATATGAGGAATTACTCATCCAATTAAATTTATTCATTGCATTTGTCATCAATAACATTCTTGAACAGCCCAATCAGACATGCAGCATGCTTCACCATGCCTGCAGGCCAGAAAAAAACTAGAATGACCTGTGTCAGGAAAGGAGACTCATGCAAAACCATCCTTGTTGATTTTAGATGGTGCCACAGGCTCGAAAAAATGGTTGAAAAGTGGTGTACTTTCAGATTCAATACTTCCAGATTCATATATTTCAACCATGTGCTAAAAGATTGTTGCCAAAGGCAACATAATGGTAATGATAAATGATATAAAGCCACACTTGTGTGGTGAAGACTGTGCTGCAGGCAGAGAAAAATGTTGCAGGCAGCCTGAAAACATTTTGGCTTCAAAGGGGGTTGAACTCATAGCTATCAATAACTAAAAGTATTCAACTTGAATGATATGCCAACTACACCACATAGGCTTGTGTAGAAACTTCCCTTTGTACATTACATTGAATTTTTGAAAAAAAGTTTTTGTCCCAGACATGGCACCAGAGCCGTTGAAATTGGTTGGTGGACTGCAACTGGACTGATATGGACTGGTTGTACATGGTCCAGTCCAGTTGCCTGAGATGGAGGTTGTGGTCTCAACCAGTTGTGGTTGCAGTTGCAGCCAGTCATGGTCAAAAAGGCAGACTGAACTGGACCTTCAAACACTATTTACAGGAGATGACAATATAAGAAATCTGGGACCATTATAGAAGGAGGTTTTACTGATCCTTCTCTGGTAAATATACAAGTCAGCTATTAACACCAATTTCATGCTCAAAGTCACCCATGTTCTTGAAACACAGTGACCAGGTCAGCAATTGACACCAATTTCATGCTCAAAAATTCACTCACCCGCTGAGGACACAGAAACACAGTGACCAGATCAGCGATTGACACCAATTTCATGCTCAAAGTCACTCACCTCCTGAGGACACACAAACACAGTGACTAGATCAGCCATTGACACCAGTTTCAGGCTCAAAATCACTCACCCCCTAAGGACACACAAACACAGTGACCAGATCAGCAATTGACACCAATTTCATGCTCAAAAATTCACTCACCCGCTGAGAGCACAGAAACATAGTGACCAGATCAGCCATTGACACCAATTTCAGGCTCAAAATCACTCACCCACTGAGGACACACAAACACAGTGACCACATCAGCAATTGACACCAATTTCATGCTCAAAAATTCACTCACCCACTGAGAGCATAGAAACACAGTGACCAGATCAGCCATTGACACCAATTTCAGGCTCAAAATCACTCACCCTCTGAAGACACACAAACACAGTGACCAGATCAGCAATTGACACCAATTTCATGCTCAAAAATTCACTCACCCGCTGAGAGCACAGAAACACAGTGACCAGATCAGCCATTGACACCAATTTCAGGCTCAAAATCACTCACCTCCTGAGGACACAGAAACACAGTGACCAGGTCAGCCATTAACACCAATTTCAGGCTCAAATTCACTCACCAACTGAGGACACAGAAACACAGTGACCAGGTCAGCCATGGACACCAATTTCATGCTCAAAATCACTCACCTCCTGAGGACACAGAAACACAGTGACCAGATCAGCAATTGACACCAATTTCATTCTCAAATTCACTCACCCACTGAGGACACACAAACACAGTGACCAGGTCAGCCATTGACACCAATTTCATGCTCAAAATCACTCACCTCCTGAGGACACAAAAACACAGTGACCAGGTCAGCCATTGACACCAATTTCATGCTCAAAATCACTCACCTGCTGTGGACACAGAATTACAGTGACCAGGTCAGCTATTGATGCCAATTTCATGCTCAAAATCACTCACCTGCTGTGGACACACAAACACAGTGACCAGGTCAGCCATTGACACCAATTTCATGCTCAAAATCACACACCCCCTGAGGACACACAAACACAGTGACCATATCAGCAATTGACACCAATTTCATGCTCAAAAATTCACTCACCCGCTGAGGACACAGAAACACAGTGACCAGATCAGCAATTGACACCAATTTCAGGCTCAAAATCACTCACCCACTGAGGACACACAAACACAGTGACCAGATCAGCCATTGACACCAATTTCAGGCTCAAAATTACTCACCAACTGAGGACACAAAAACACAGTGACCAGATCAGCCATTGACACCAATTTCATGCTCAAAAATTCACTCACCCACTGAAGACACAGAAACACAGTGACCAGATCAGTGATTGACACCAATTTCATGCTCAAAATCACTCACCTCCTGAGGACACACAAACACAGTGACCAGATCAGCCATTGACACCAATTTCAGGCTCAAATTCACTCACCAACTGAGGACACAGAAACACAGTGACCAGGTCAGCCATTGACACCAATTTCAGGCTCAAATTCACCCACCAACTGAGGACACAGAAACACAGTGACCAGGTCAGCCATTGACACCAATTTCATG
>QLOJ01001292.1:14751-36917 GCA_003313625.1 Tricholoma saponaceum
CTCAAAATCACTCACCCCCTGAGGACACACAAACACAGTGACCATATCAGCAATTGACACCAATTTCATGCTCAAAAATTCACTCACCCGCTGTGGACACAGAAACACAGTGACCAGGTCAGCCATTGACACCAATTTCATGCTCAAAATCACTCACCTCCTGAGGACACAGAAACACAGTGACCAGATCAGCCATTGACACCAATTTCATGCTCAAAAAAATTCACTCACCCGCTGAGAGCACAGAAACACGGTGACCAGATCAGCCATTGACACCCATTTCAGGCTCAAAATCACTCACCTCCTGAGGACACACAAACACAGTGACCAGGTCAGCCATTGACACCAGTTTCATGCTCAAATTCACTCACCAACTGAGGACACAGAAACAAAGTGACCAGGTCAGCCATTGACACCAATTTCATTCTCAAATTCACTCACCAACTGAGGACACAGAAACACAGTGACCAGGTCAGCCATTGATACCACTTTCAGGCTCAAATTCACTCACCAACTGAGGAAACAGAAACACAGTGACCAGGTCAGCCATTGACACCAATTTCAGGCTCAAATTCACTCACCAACTGAGGACACAGAAACACAGTGACCAGGTCAGCCATGGACACCAATTTCATGCTCAAAATCACTCACCCGCTGTGGACACAGAAACACAGTGACCAGGTCAGCTATTGACACCAATTTCATGCTCAAATCACTCACCTTCTGAGGACACACAAACACAGTGACCAGGTCAGCCATTGACACCAATTTCATGCTCAAAATCACTCACTGCCTGAGAAAACAGAATTACAGTGACCAGGTCAGCCATTGACACCAATTTCATGCTCAAATTCACTCACCTGCTGTGGACACAGAAACACAGTGACCAGGTCAGCCATTGACACCAATTTCATGCTCAAAATCACTCACCTCCTGAGGACACAGAATCACAGTGACCAGGTCAGCCATTGACACCAATTTCATGCTCAAAATCACTCACCACCTGAGGACACAGAATCACAGTGACCAGGTCAGCCATTGACACCAATTTCATGCTCAAATTCACTCACATACTGAGGACACACAAACACAGTGACCAGGTCAGCCATTGACACCAATTTCATGCTCAAATTCACTCACCTGCTGAGGACACAGAAACACAAGGACCAGATCAGCCATTGACACCAATTTCATGCTCAAATTCACTCACATCCTGAGGATACACCAACACAGTGACCAGGTCAGCCATTGACACCAATTTCATGCTCAAAATTCACTCACCAACTGAGGACACAGAAGCACAGTGACCAGATCAGCCATTGACACCAATTTCATGCTCAAAATCACTCACAACCTACAGATATTTGGACAAAGTGAGGTGGACAGAATGAGTTGTATATATCCTGGCACATACCCTTGTCTTGATAATATGTATACGGTTCAAATATCTTAGACTATCCTCATCACCTTGTTGAGAACTCTTTCTCCTATTAGGGGAATTATTAGTTATTGCAGTTATTCATTATGTAGATGATATGTAGGACATACAACTCTGGGGAAACAACCTCCTCCTTGTCAGATAATTGATATTGTCCTGAGCAATGGCAACTGTCATCAAAGTCATTAATTGCAGATGATAACAGAAATTGAAGGCACTTCCCACTCAACCCAACCATCACCCACAGCAACAGATGCACCATAATCACATCTTGGACACTTCTTTGCTCTTGATTGGGAGTTGGAAGCTCTTTGCCGTAAGATGATACTCATTTCAATTGTCATTCCTGACCCAACACGGTCAGGAAATTCCAATGGATCAATAAATTTGTTATCATGAAGCATCCTAAAGTCACGTCGATCTATAAATTCATAGCCGACGCTACCCTTGCAGAGCCCGCTGATGAAAATACAGAAATCCTAACATACGAACATGTATGAGCTGAAGATGTGTTTATGATCACATCTTACCTCCCATGTGGAGCAGAAGATAGTCGGAACCGGTATGTTTCGTCGCAAATGATCGACTACTGTAATCTTGCTGACTTGTATGTGGCGTAGAGAGGAAGGGCCTAGTCGTAAGAGATGATTGAAATCTTGGGGAGATACATTTTGTCTGCGTGCACTGCTCCCAAAGGCGACCAATGAAGTGCTACGCGATTATCAATATGCTTTTTATGTACGCCAACGGGTGAAAGAAACACAAGACGCACGAATCCAATACCTGTAAGCACTGGCCTAGTGACTTCTGACATTCCCACAATTTTCCCCTCCAAATACGTATTTCGTCCAATTCACGCCCACCTCCCGACACTCGACTGAAGAAAGAAAATAGGCGCGTTGACCCGACATCCCGTTGATGACCCTTGATCACACTTAGCAAATCTCGTAGAACTCCAATGCAACGCGCCGTCTCTTTGCTAATAATGCATCCAAGTATTCGACCTATCGGTGTACATTGATATGCATCGATTGCCAGTCCACCGAGGTCCAGTGTTTGCTGCAGCGTACTCAGATCCTCCTGCAGATTACGAAACTGATCAGAGGCAGACAGCGACTGAACGATTTCGACGATGAGACGAGCGGCAACAAGGTGGGAATTACTGGGTGGAGAATGAAAGGTCGGCTGAAGAACCGTTGATCTGGATGTCGTCTCGGAAAGGGTGTGGGATTCAGCACCTGGACGGGGGTAGTAGTGTTCTGGGGCAGAAATTAAGTTAATGGAAACATGACAACTGCCAGTGATGATGATAGAATCGCTGATATTGTTTTGGTTGTGGCCAATCTCATTGACGACGGAATCGCTGACGATGGTCTGATCTTGGCCGACTTCATTGATGATGGAATCGCTGATGATGTTCTGATCGTGGCCGACATCATTGAGGACAGAATCATCGATGTGGGTGTGTGCAGTACCCTCGAAGAAGGGCATGGTGCAGGGGAAAGAAGTTATGTCAAGGGAGTCCTGAAGCAGGCGATATCGTTTGGTTACCTCGAGGCTGCATCTGCCGAGTCCAAGTCAGGCACGACCATTCTACTCACGTGATTCCTAAGCCTATAAGTACTATGTCCCTCCGAGTCAAAGGTTGCTCAAAGGTCCTCAGTATTCTGTTGCAGAATCGCTGTTATCTTCAAGAACCTGGACGACGAAACACATATCATTCATGCGCATCAGCCTACTAGAAGCGGGCACTGACATGTCAACAAAGTCATCCTACCGATACAATAATGATTCAGATAGTCATAGCTCTCATCCATCCTCACTCCCTTTTCATGAAACCACGTAACCTCGTCCTTTCTTCCCAATTCATGACCGACGCCATTCTCTTGAAGTCTCCAAGACACCCCTTTCACTTGGCCTGGGATAGTCTAGAACTGTCAAATCGTACCATTCTTTTGCTGTGCAACGTTCCTCTGCCATTAGCTTGAACTTGAATGCAATCAAGACAACCATGGACTTAGCTGATGCCGCGCGCAGTGTGGCCACTGGTTACTGGCCAACCAATACATCTTGCACTTGAGATATAGCCCTCACTTGATAGCCTATTAACAGACCTTGAGTGGAATGCTATGTCACGGCGCGACATGTTTTTGACTGGCCATTCTCTCAGATGATCGCTGATCGCCACTACATAGCAGACGGAAGAGGTGCGGATGCTGGTTACCAAACCGCTCCTCTGTGAAAAGATGTTCGAAACTAATGCCCCTCAGACTCGGACATCTTTCATTTTGTTTGCAATGTGGAATGGGTCACCAGTGCCCCGACATTCAGAAGTACCTCGAGGATCTGGAGGTGAATACAAACACACTTGTTGTTGTCAAAAATCGCAGTACCCTCTCAACACTGCCGTCGAAATTATATACTTTAAAGTAGGATTGCCTCAGAGATTGATTGGTAACGATATCTATAGTCTAGACGTAGCTCAAGGTGCCGGAGGACTTCCCGGTAACACGGCCGCCACCTAGATCTTGTCATCTTCGCTATCATTTATTTTGAGACTAGTTTTAGTACACTTTTTTGTAACTATCCTTCATCAATATTGTTCGGATGCAACAGACAACTACTACCATATCGAAGTAACGATAGGGTAGGCAAATGTGCATACTCGAAAACAAAACAAAAAAGCAGGGGTAGTAAGTGATATCGACATCAATAATAAGGTATCTTTTTCGTACGTATACGTGGCTCTACTTACAATCCCAAACGAATGAAAACGTTCATATGTTATGTTACACCAGAGAAAAAAAAATGTCAAGGTGCATACGAGGTCCATCATGTCCAGTGCAATGTCAAAGCAAGAGCCAAGAGTCAAGAGTGAGTTGGAACCTAAATCAAAACTGCCTATCATGCCGCACGGTGACCGCATCCGCCCGAACCGACTTATTCGACATGCGTTCCCAAATAGGATCAACATCTGGCCCTTCGAGGTCCCCTGCTCCGTCCCATCCCCAACACCACACTGTAAAATAAAAATCAGAAACGAGGTATAGGGATAGGGATAGAAATACAAACCGTGACTAGGCCCTGGATGGAAGTTCAGAGGTTCACTTTCTTCCTCTGTGAATAACCGATCGTGTGGTCCGAACCAGGCGCGATCTTGTGGGTCCGTTCGAGGGTCGTCGGGGAGTCCACCTAGACGGGCGTACCCACGGATAGCTGTGAGGTTCCGACGCGATGGGTGGATGATGTCGAATACTTTCTGTTTACGATTGAATCAGTATTGGTTATCGCCAAGAAACGAAGATGCGAAAACGTACTCTGTCATACGCGAGTTTAACCCTCGGGACCATCAATATCCTTCCATACCCCGCCTCCCAATAGTCATTACATATCAAACTACACTCGCTCGCACTACACTCCTGGTCCATTATCTTCGCCATCCTGAATCGGACATGCGGCGGGGAATAGAACGGTGCAGGGTCAAGGACTGCTATCCCATTCCAACATGACTGGACCTGGACCGGCAAATGACGCTGAAATCGCTGCGAAGACTCCGGGTGGTGAAATATCCGCTCGAAAGGCGCGTTTTCCAGTGCAGTACCATTGATATCGCGTGCGACCCAGTTATCGTAGAAGACAGGAGACCCGATATCCTCATGGTACATATAGTCTGAAGCACATGTGATACCGGCGTTGTTCTTCCTGCTCTGCCAGATGAGTTCTAGGAGGTCGTCAACGCAGGGGAGGATGTCGTTCATGAAGATGATGGTGTCAAAGTACTCGTTTTCTGAATCTCGGAGCTCGTGGAGTGGGACGAAGGCGGCGTTCCGGACTTCGGCTAGGTATTCGATACGGTGGTTGAACGCGCCACGAGTGCGCATGGAGGTACGGATAGTGATGCGCATGCCGACGCTCCGGGTGAGGGCGTCGAAGATACGGAGGAGGGCCTTTGTTTGGTCTGTGGACCCGTTTTCGTAGATGGAGACGTAAACGTTGTGGTACCCCAAGATGGCAGCGACACGGAAGAGGGTGGCGAAGAGGTCGGGGATGACGTCGAAGGAGTTGTAGAGGTTGATGGCGAAAAAGTATTTGTGGTCGCTTGGGAGGAGGTCTCTGCGTCCTGGTAGGTGCTCGTCGTCGGCGCCGAAGATGCTGGAGAACCAAGAACCACTTGAGGGAGTCTTGTGGCCGATGAGAGGTGTGTAACGTTCCAGAGCTTGTTGGATGTACAATGGCTGAGCATTCCGCGTGCAATGCTTTGTGTGGTAGGGTGAGAGGGACGTGAGGAGGTCCAATACTCGACGCCGTTGCTCGAGGGATGGAAGTTGGATTGGCTGGCGACTTTGCTGGTGTGATTTTGGTGGTATATGGTTATTCCTCCAAGTTGGCATTGACTATGCACGACCAAAAGAGACTTTTTAGGAGGTAATCGTGTATAAATGAATATAGACTTACAGTAGTCCATGGAAGTACCCGAGAAAAGAGAAATCCAAAGAGTACGCCAATAGCTAGTGCTACTGGCGTTGGTATTCGCCGTTTGGGGGTAATGCCAGCCTGCTTGCTCATCATGAATGAAAGTTTCTGGGTGCTCCCAAGGTATCCAGAATGGAAAGCAGCTTAGAGACGAGCCCGACGATGATGGGAGCTCCGAGGTAAAAAAAAAGTTTGAGAATGAAAGTGATGGGATGGCGGAAGATCGCCGTTAATTCTTGGTTAATTCTGTGAAAATCTTTGTTGACGCTTACGGTTACTTTCGTTTATTTTTTTTTCTTTCCTTCTTCATCGTCGTATGCAACAACGACGAACAGGTAACAGAGGACAGGCCCATATTGCGCCGCCCATACAGCGTTCTCCTGATATGGGTTCAGACTCTGAAAAGGGCTCAAGGCTCAATCAGCGCAACTTTGGCGTCACTAATCGCATATGGCTCATCCTCTCATTCTTTCTCTTCATCATCATCTTCACTCATTACGCACTGCCAACGACACATCCACCGCATCAGAAAACACAGTACTCCACCGCAAATCTGAGGCCCAAGAACTATCTGAACGCATCGGATACGGAACCGAATCCATTCGCCTTTTGTCCGCCTTATAGCCCTGGCGATGAACTTGGCGTCAAGTATGGTACACAGGTACTCTCCAAGAGTAGGATGCATATCGGAAGCGGCGACCGTATCCAACAAGTTCTCAACAGAGCATTGGCGGGTCTACCAGTCACCATCAGCGTTTTAGGTGGTTCTGGTACGCTCGTTATCTTCGCCCCTAAAACAGCTCTTTCTAACATCTCGTATCCCAGTTTCCGCCTGCCACGGCGCTGGTGATGACCCAATATCTCCAAAATGCTATCCATCCATGTTCTTCCATTGGTGGAACACCGTCTTCCCACATCCCGCAACAGAACTCACCAATGGTGCCATGCGCCGTACAAATTCGGGTTACTTTGGGTTCTGCAGTGCACATCACCTCCCTGACGTTACAGACCTTGTCATTATCGAACTGGACAGCGAAGATATTCCGTGAGTCTCTCTACATTTCATACCATCCCTTTACTGACAGATATATAAACATCCACCAGTAACCAAGAAATGATGGAAAATTTCGAAATGCTCGTCCGATCCATCCTCCTCCGACCAGACCACCCCGCCATTCTCCTCCTCGGACACTTCAGCCCTCAAGTCCACCAAACCTACGGTTTCGCCGGCCCAGACCACTGGCACAACATCGTTGCCCAATTCTACGATGTCCCCTACATCAGCATCAAATCCGCCCTTTTCCCCCTGTACATGAAAGACCAATCCGCCATCTCCAAATACTTCGTTGACCCAGTCCTCTCCAGCCCACTAGGACACGAACTCATCACCGACATCCTCGTCGCGTACCTCCAGTCCCAGATCTGTACCGCATGGGCCATCGCCACGGGGGCCTCCTTCGATAGCGTCCCCGTCCACTCCGTAGACTCCCAACTAGCTGACACGCACGGCCTATTCGGGGGCGTAGGCCAACGTAAAGGTGTTCCTGAGCCCAATAAGAAAGGCATCCCAAACAACAACAAAGACGGAGTGGACACCGACGGGAACCGCGTCAAACCCGACCCAGCACCAGGAAACCACCCACCAGCAACCCTCGCGATGCACGTCCCCCCCGGCCGGATTAATACACGTCCTGGGGGGCGACAGTTCGAGGAGATAGCACCGTATTGTGTGTCTGCCAACGACCTCATCAACCCGCTTCCACCGTCCCTGTTTTATGGATCCGGGTGGCTTGCGTATCACTCCCCATCGGGCAGCGGGGGTACCCTCCGCGTGACGTCCCATTATTGGCATTCTTCGCTTCCGACGAGTAAGTTGAGGATTCCACTCCAGGTAGGGGCTGGAGATATTGGGGTGTATTATTTGGAGGAGCCGATTTCGGTTATTGGGGAGGGGAGTGCGGTTGAGTGTTGGGTGGATGATAATTATGCTGGGTCGAAGATTATTGAGAATGCGGGGAATGTTGGGGAGCCGACGCCGAGGTGTGTGTTGTTCCTTTTTCTGCTTCTTCCGTTGGATGTTGATGATTGAGCATTTTTCATTTTCGTAGACTGATAATGATCGATGAGCATGTTACCCGTGGTTCGCACTTTGTGGAGTGTATGCTTCAAGGCGAGGAAGGACAGGCAGTGCCGGTGTTCAAAATTATTGGTGTCTTTTCATCGTGATCGTCTGGGACACGTTTCAAGTTGGGAGGTACTCGTGCTCGTGCTATGTTTTTTCCATATTAGAGTAGATTATCCGCGTCGATAGCTGGCTTGGGTCGTTTTGGGTCTTTTTTTTTAGCATGTGTACAATTGGACTTTTTATTACATTACATATTTTGCATTTCTTTGTGGGTCTTCTCTGAAACTTGAATGCGATGACATCGACATTCAATGAAAAATAATGTAGTGCGGTGATTACAGCAAAATAGTGGACACTGTGGGAATTGAACCCACGACCTCACGCAGACAGATTTAACGAAATTAATGCGAAGCGTGCGCGCTACCCCTGTGCCAAGAGCCCTTCGTAGATGTCTTTAATATGGAATAGATCATCAGACTGGTCACTGTAACATGAGCTGCTCTCAGACTATTGTTCTGCAAATGGTATGGTAGAAGACATCACCGACATCACATGCTTCTTCCAAATCAGTTGAAAAAGCATGAAATGTGTACTGAGCATAGCACAACAACTGAATTAAAATTGTATTTCCTAAAAAAAATGTGATGAAAATCATCATACTTATGAAGCTCTGATAGTTCAATTTGTGAAAAACATGTTTGGTGACCTCAGGCTGAAATTCCAAAAACTCACCAAATAATGCATCACATTGTGACTTTTGTTAAACATCAACAGGAACTTCAACTTACCATGCCAAGACCTCTGGCATGGATGCCCTCAAGATCTTATGCTAATCTCTTATCTCAATAATCTAGGACTTCAACTACATTATCAACAATTACTGCTATAGTTGCATTGGATATTATCTTGTTAAGCAATGTGACTATCAAATTATATCCTCTTAGGATGACCAATCCATTGGAATTCTCCAGCACAGTAGAGCCAGGAATGGTATTTTAAATGAGTATTGTTCTGCGACACAACACAACATTTGAGGAAAACAAGCAGGTGTGTCCATGGTGCCACTATATCAACAGGCAGGTCACCATGGATAGTAAGTGGGTTGAGTAGTAAGTGTTGTTGAACTTTACCAACAATCATTGATAATTATGATCATTTATTACAGCTACTACTATCTGGGACAGTTTTGAGTTGCTAAACTCAATGAAAATAGTACTCCAGGGATCCATACCTCATTCTGTAACTTGAACTGCATCTTCTGTTCTATTCCACAACGTAAGTACAATCATATCAAATAAAGAATCAAACGTATTTGTATGTGTTTACCAAGGCCTTGCCGTCTTGATTTTTGCTCCATCTTCAGCCTGAGGCCTAACTGGGATCAGTGCATTACGAAAGTCAACTATGAAAGTCACTAATTCATCGCAGAAGCTTGTATCCTCAACGAAAAAGCCAAAATCCCCCCAAGTTCTCCAAAAAACTCCTCGATCTGCCATTGGAGCTCCAGCACAGCACAACCAGTCTAGCAGAAAGGGTAAGCGTGCATGGAGGAAGAACGTGGACATCGAAGATGTAGAGGGGGGGCTAGAGGAGATGCGAGCGGAAGAGAGAGTCATTGGGTAAATTTTCTGTATACTTTCTTCATGATTTATGCTTACATGGAATTTATAAAGGACCGCACTGCAGAAAACGAAGGACGATGAACTGTTCCAGATCGACCTGAAAGGAGATGACAAGAGTGAGTATAGTTTAATTTTGATCCTATGAAGAGCCCTCTAACGTTCATTTTCATCTACTTAGTTCGTGCACACATCCCGCGCTATTCAAAATCCCAACTAACATCAACAAAAATTCTATCTCAACGGTCTGCTGTGCCCGCCGTCTTTTCTCGTTCTACGTCCTCCGCAAATCCAAACAAACGAAAATCTCAGCTGAGCCACGAAGAAAAATCCCGGCTATTACGCATTGCCAAGCGTCCTCGTAAAGGGCCGTTCAACAGTGTCATAGACCCAACGGTATTCGGTGCAGGAAGTGCGATAATAGGGCTAAGTGAGGCCGTGAAAGAGAGCGGAAAGTATGACGCATGGGAAGAAGATGCACAAACAGAAGATGAATTGGAGGGCATGGAGAAGTTGAAGAGGATGAAAGTTAAGGTTTGCCGTTTCTTCTGCTGGATCTAACATGCCTAGAGGATTTACAGTTTTGACGCTCAGGCTCCGGTGCATTCGAATCCACGAGATGCCATTGAAATCCCGGCGGTGGTCGCACCGCACCAAGGGATGTCATATAACCCAGCTGCCGATGCACATCGTGAGCTTCTACTACAAGCGCACGAGCTTGAGGAGCAGCGCATACGAGAGGCGGAGAAGCATATGGCGCTGAAGGAGAAAATGGAGAAGGCAAGACGGGAGGCGGTTGTTGGGGATCATTGGGTGCCAGGTATGTCGATGGACGATGGTGTTCCCGCTGGAGATCACGACGAGGACGAGGTGGATGTGAGGGAGGCGCCGACAAACAAGATACCCCAGAGGAAGACGCAGGCACAGAGGAAGAAAGCTGCCCGGTTGCTCGCTGAGGCACGCTTTTCAACCAACTTCATTGTCAAAATCCTAATATCATAAATGGTATTCTAGAAACGCGTTCTAGCGGAACGAGCCCATAAAAAACGCATGATGGCCGTTATACCGTCTGCCAAGAGCCTTCGACGTTCAAATGCGTTGGTAGTGACCGCCCGCGAGAAGGAGCACGCCAAACGGCATCTAGAGATGCGGCAGAAGTTGAAGCAGCACGGCCTTGCGGGTCAGAGGCTGGGTAAACATAAAGTTCCTGAAGGGAAGGTTGATGTTCAGCTCGGCGAGGAGCTGAGCGAGAGTTTACGGGCGTTGAAGGTAAATTTGCACCCTCCCTTCCCTTGATTCAATACTAATTAGTTGCCTTGTAGCCGGAGGGCAACTTGTTCCGCGATCGATTCCTTAGCTTACAGCAGCGAGCGCTGATTGAGCCTCGTGTGCCAATTCTGTAAGTTTCTCCTCGTTTGGGCCTATGACCGACTAGCTACTCATATTCGTTTTCTATGGCAGACCGAAAAAGCATAGGAGAAAGGAAGTTGAGTATGAAAAACATGCTTGGAAGCGTTTCGAGTGAGCAACGTTTGCGTCTTGTAATGCATAATCTACAATGCCATGTGTGTACTCTTGAGTTGTGAATCTGCGTCCTCCTGTTGCCGACTGTACAGTGCCTAGGCACTTGCAGACTCGAAGTATAGTGTGAATCGCTGGTAGGTGTTGTGGTTCGAATTACACCAGCTACTCTCTACCAGAAGGAGGGCTGAATGGATTAGAAACCGTAGCTGATACTTATTCATCCAGGCAGCAACACTAAAACAATCGATTTAGGGCACCTGAAACTATGAGCACATTTTTTCAGATCCACTCCCTGGTGTAAATCCTACTGCGAACAAATTGAGTCATGTCTCAAGGAAAGGCAAAATACGACAAATGGTACATCCATAGAAATGTAGTAAGACGGAACAACTAAAATATGCGTGTAGAACAACTTGATGAGTAATTGAAGAAGGTATGAGCGATTACTAGTTCTAGTTCACTGTCACCCATCTGCCAGAGGGTGAAACTCTTTCAATAACTGCAATTTTCTATAATCCTTGTCAATGACAGGATCTTTGATACCATGCCTATATCAAACTAGTGAGTGCTTAAGCTTGAGGAGATACTCCACCGATACATACTTGTCCCGTAAATGACTTCTGAGTTGCCGCATGGCAAATAGCCGAGTCTTCAATCCAGAGCATAGCTTACACATGAATTCCGGAAGAGGATGTGAAAGAATGGACGGATGCCAACTTGCATAGAATGGCTGCTGGCTCTGATGGCAGAGCATATCTTTCTTCATAACTGGGTCTTTGATAGAATGTCTGCAAAGGTATTGTGAAATGAAGAAACAGGAAGGGAAAAGAGATACCAACATTTTTTCAGCATGGGCAATGGCCGTGGATCCCGAGAATTCAGAGCGTTGTACAGCACAATGGCTACACCACCATGACAAGAAATGACTATCACGTTGTCTAACCAAAATGTTCTTGGGTATTTGTATGGACCTATGACCATCGGGCATCAGCAGCTGCCAGCAATGGATGCTATGGCGGTCCTTCTCGTTCTCATTCTCAATAGCATGCGCAACCTAAAAATTAATGGGGCAGTTAAGACCACATCCAAGACAATAAAGTCCAGGTAAACGCACACATTCTCTCCAGGTGAACACCTTGTGCCCCCGAATACATCGATCCCCGACTATCGGGCATATCGTACACACAAATAGCGCATGAGTCTCATCCATTTCTTTTGATGATATGGTCTGCGGGTCGAGACCAAGCAGATTTATGAGATCTGAAGCAGTGTGGCATCCGACAGGACTGGGAGTTATTCCATGTTTAAACATCTGATAACAGCTAAAATGGTTCAGGCATCTATCCCTTCCGATCAAACACATCCCAGAGCGAGGAGGGTTACGACATCCATGGCATGTAAACACAGATGTGGCTAGATCGAGGTTTGAGCACCCAATTCTATCATCTGATTCTGGATAATTTAGACTGATGTGGTTTGCTAAAAGTGACCTTTCCAGCAGATTTGTAAAATCATCCCTCAACCTTGAAACAGTTGCGGGGAACTGGCTGATCCCCTCAGCACAGCTGGTGTGGTCCAAGAGAGCGTTCGAGGTGCAGTTCTGCAAGCTCAAGAAAGGTTCTGTGCGAAGGATCTGCTCTATTGTCGGAAGGGAAGGCCGGGACGCCGGAGACAGGGTCTTTGTGTACTCCTCGTAGATCTGGTGAATAAAGTGCACCCGTTGACGAAGGACCGCGTATCGTTCTACCTTGAGTCTGTGTATTTTTGCCCTATTAGCCTGATCTTCTAGTCTAGGTAGGATGTTTCTCCATGCTATAATTGCATCATTCATATTATCATATAATAGGATACAGCAGAAAGGTGGAATAAAAACATACTTCGTCTGGTGAGTCTGGGGTTTGATTCAAGTTTTATTTTAAGATTCTGGATATCGCGGTTGTCATGCCCACGACTAATTAATCGTGCCTTGATTCTATAACAATGATCAGGGAAGTGTTCTCTGTGAAAGATATTGACATACCGCTTCAAAATATTCTCAATCTTTGCCTCCCACTCCTTATGCATCTGAGTATACAGACCAAAAGCCCACCGGGTACATAATTTATCATGCTAGTTCCTCCTCAGATGTGGCAGACTGCCTAGAAGAAGAACGTACGCGATCCAATTGTAAGATGTACTGCTCTCTGTGCGTTTTGAAGTTCTCACAGGCTAATTCAGCACCAGGCTCGCCAGTACTGATATCTGCTTGTAAACGTTGGATAGTTTTAGCCATTGCTAGGACGTCTTGACGTAAATGGCGTCGACATTGGTTTTTAGCCCCACGAGAAGGGTAGCGGTCTCCTCCTGTTCATTGGCAAAGCAAGGTAAGTATTTTTGATAATCATCTCAGCAAAATTATTACTGAACTGGGTCGGTATGATAATGGGACTAGAGCAAATAGTGACTCCAAGTATGACCACGGCAATGTTAATCCTTCACCAGCAAGAAACTGTGACACGTAATCGGGCCGGATAAAGCTATTGAATTGGTATTAAATAAGAATTAGCCAGCAATACCAAACCGACTCACAATCGTTCCATACAATTGGTACAAAAACGCCGCCGAAATACAAAGTCCACCAAAGCACCATGTCTTCCACACTCCTGATATATATAGTTCCTGTTAATAAAACTCTGGTAAATTACGAGAGCGATGATTTACCTCACAAATGTCAGGACCAAACAACAAAGCCGTCCAGCGTGACTCGTTTAGTTCAGGAGGACAAGCAGGCAAAGTTGGATCATTTCTGAAGGCAGTCGTCCAAAGAGAAACTCCGTTATCAGCCATGATGATATTTCGCGTCGCTTTATTAGTCTGTCCGAGATGGTATAAATCAATCGGATGAAGGTACCTAAAGATCTAGCAAATGGGGGTTACAATATAGTAGCTGGTTGCGGGGAGAGATAAAAGGTGCATACCTCCAGGATAACGTCGTACGGAAGATACACGTAGATTTCAAGACTCCTAGTCTTTTTCTTTCCTGCGAGCCTTTTCCTCTCATTCTTCATTATAATGCTTGTTAACCAATTTCGCTTTAGCAAATGGGTGTAACGGGTGTGATTGTGTTGAAATCCACAGGCCCCATACGGTATTTTCTCGTCCCGACCCAACGCTGACCTAAAATCATCCTGAGTGATAGTCGAAAGCGGCAGGAGAATGTCGCAGGACATTAATCAGTTCCAACTGAGTGATAGAAATTGACTGCAGGGAAAAGTGCAGCGTCAGACAGTGTACGAATGATTTGGTTGCTTGAGGATCTCAATGACTCGTTCGAGTCAGTCGAGAATGAGGTTTATGTAAGGATAATGTGATCGCAGTGACGTTTACCCGATTTTTTCAGGAATATGGGAATGGACGCAGCGTGATGTATATAAAAAAACCTGCGATCTATGCAGCTACATTGATGCTCCCCCCTCTCTCCACGCTCTTACCCAGGCCACATTAGCACTGCAAGTAATACCCCCACTTGCACCTGCCGGACTCGCCTTCTCACTCGCACTCAGCTATACGCGTCTCCGGACGTCAAACCCTGTATCACCCAACGCTCGAGCGGCAGCCGCGCCCATATCCATACCCATACCCGCATCTCCGTATCCGTGGCCGAGCCCGAGTCCTTTCTTGGTGTATCTCCCATCGTGGTTGGGTCTACTGTTCCCGTTTCCGAATTGCACAGGGACTTCGTCTTCCTCTTGTGTCCGCCATGCTTGTAAGAGGGGGGATGGTTCGTTTGATGGGGTGTAGTTGCATGCTTCGAAGAACTCGAGGTGGTGTTTGAATGTGCGAGTTGGGTTGAATAAGGGGAGGACTGAGTGAAGGAGATAGTTAGTTAAGATAGATAAGGGCGATAGTGTATTAGGTTCTAAGTGTCGCTCGGGGGTATTTTCCGTGACGACATCGCTATCCAACAAGTACAAGTCAGCCATATAATGCTCAACGAGAAAACGAAACCTACAATAAGCGCAAACGACCGTACATCTGTTCTCCACGAGACGATGGACAACTTCCCCTTTCATTCCACTATGGCCTTTCTCACGAACTCACACGCAACGCGGAAAGCGGTGAGGAGGGCGTCTTTTCGACCGGGGAGGTTGAGGTGGTGGTGGGTGGGGGAAGGGGAGGGGAAAGCGGCAGCTGCTGAGGAGACGGAGATTTGGGCGGGGGAGAGGGAGAGGAGGCGCAGTATTCCGAGGTCGTGAAGGAGGGCTTCGGCTTGGGAGGGAGAGGAGGGGAAGTCGCTTTGAGTTGGGATGGTTAGTTACGGGTTGGGATGAGGGAGGGAACGGACCTGCTGAGGAGTTGGTCGGGAATTATTTCGGCGGTACCATGGAGTTGAGGAACTGGGCAACGTTGCGTTGTTGGTGGCGTTTCCAGATGGTATACACGGCTAGGGAGGGGGATGGATCGTAATGACAGTCCGCAAAAACGTCGAGTTGTTTGACGAATCCGTAGTTTGGATGGACTTGTGGTCTCCCTAATAGCCGGCCAGTAGAAAGGAATGAAAGACGATGTTATCGACGCGTACGTTGTTTTATAAAATGGATGGCAGAGGCGCGAGATAGATTTCTCGTTTTCGTTACTACATTGTGCGTCAATACAAAATCCAAAAATCCAAAAACCACTCACAGTACGCACTCCTCGAAATCCCCATCACACAACGCACCAGTACCTTTCCGTCCTTGTCTAGTATGTAAGTGTATTGACAGATCCTCATATTCCGAATCTTCGACTGGGATGACGAGGTGATTTGGGCCTGCCGACGGGTAGTCTGGACATACGGATAAGACAAGCGTTACCCTGAGAGATGATCGAGGGAGAGGGCGGCTGCAAGACTTGAGCTGTAATTCAAACGAGTCGAGGTGAATACTTACTTTCCAATGGAATTCTGGTCATCGACAACCTCTGTACTGTGACAGTAAAATTCATCTTTCTGTGGCCAAGTTGAGACCCTGAGGACCAAAGGGCAGAGACAGGCGTTCAATATCTAATGCTAGGCCAAAACTTTGTCAAGGGAAGAGGATTGGTAGTTTCGACATACCGCAGAGCAGTAGACTGAGGGAGGTTGGTCTCGATGCGAACAGTGCCTTCATCCGCTTCTCCAAATGAGAAACCCATCCGAATCGATCATACATATGAGTAAGCTGAGGCGGCCTCGTTCCATCATGAGTCAACTCTATTTGTTGCCTCTCCAAAGATTTGTGATTCTGACTATAGGATATCTAACGATGTAAGTAACCGTTGTCAATGTGCCAGTTACAATGACATCAAGTAACTTCAAAACGACAGTATCGAGACTCCGAGTCAACTTGAAGAGCGCTGGCTCATTGAACTTGTTGAAATCTGCCCAATCACCGAATTCCCACATCGAAACCTTTACGCATGTCAACCATGAAGCCAAAGATTGGTCCATCCTTGCGCCGCAGAAAGTCTGCCTTGTTGGTAGGCCCAGGACTCAAAGTTGAAGTACCTCCTAGCGAAGATGTCAATCTCACCCGTAAGGTGCCAAAGGAGCTTATCGCAGAAATCTTCTCGTACTGCATCTTGGAGACGATTGATCTCCGAGCTTTGGAGCTGGTAGATTCTCCGTGGAATCTCACTCAGATATGTTCCTCGTGGAGAACCCTCGCGCTAAGCTTGCCAAACCTGTGGAACGACATTGCTATTCAATTTCCATACCATCTCCGGAATAAATTTGTTCATTTGAGGAACCTGTTGGAAATCTTCCTCTCTCGTGCTGGAAATTCGTCCATTTCGTTGAACATCACAGCTGCTGTCGATGAATATCCCCTTGATCCAAAGTTGGTTGACTCGATTGTCAATCTTATACATCTCCACATAGGACAATTCAGGCATCTTGGATTACAGCCGGTGGGAGCGATGATACCCGTCCTCCAGTTGCCGAGTGATACGGTTCAGGCATTGGAGTCTGTTTCGCTCGTGTTTGATAGTGATGACTGCGACAATATCTTCGAACGTGGAGAACGCGAAGGATGGACAGAAATTAAAAAAATAACCATTTTCGAAACTGCTCGTAATCTACGCCACGTTACTCTCACGACAGAATATGCAGAAGTGCACCTGAATGTGCTCCGCTTCCATTGGTCACAGCTAACCCACTTGACCCTCCGGAACACATTCCTCGAGTTCCAGAGTGCTCATGAAGTGCTCCGACAATGCACAAGCCTCGTTTCTTGTCATATCGGCATCGACACTGATTGGAACTGTTGGGATCTGGACACCCCTACGATTTTGCATAATCTAGTATCGCTGACAGTTTATGCATTTGATCAATGCTGCCACCACGGCGAATTCCTACAGCCCTTCATCCTTCCATCCCTTAGATATCTTGAGCTTTGCTCAGAACACACTACCCCATGGACGGATGGGCAGATCATCGCACTGATCAGGCGTTCTTCGCATGCCAACTTTGAGTGCTTCCGATTCGCCAGCCTGCTTCCCCACGAAGTACTTGCTGTGCTCTCCGAAGCACCTTTACTCAAGGAGCTTTCACTTTCCTTTCCACTTTCCATCCTTGGGGATGAACGACTCATTCTGGTTGCATTGATCACAGCGGTCGCTCGTGGTGATGTAGTCCCATACATGGAAACTTTCAACCTGGAATTTCAAGACCGAACTATCATCCATTGTCCCCAGAAACGTTCTATAAAGGTCGGCTGTCGACCAGAGGAGATGCAGCAAGGTTTCCGAGATTTTTGGATCAAACTACGGAATCAAGATCTAGAATTTGTAGATATCATACTCGAGGTCGATGGGGAGGTATTGGGGATTAATGGCTCGTAGAGATGACATGGAACCCACGGTCAAAGTGCCGGTCAGGTCTCTTATTTCCGTTCTTTTGAATTCATCTGTAGTTACTAGAGTCAAATGACATACCATTCATTTGTCTCCCAGTGCTAAAGGGTGCCACCAGCTCGAAGGTAGATCGTTTCGATAATGTGCCAGCAGTTAGAACAAGCATTACATCATTCCTGCTTCAAGTTGCTGTAATTTCAACCCGCGTTTGGGCGAACACTGCTCAAGTGCTGAGCTTCCTCGGAGTCATTAGCACGTCGCTGAATCCCAACTATCTCCCTGTATATCGATACTACTGATACTATTAGTAGTATCTACTGTTCGATAGTCTGAGAGGTTGATTTGATCGCCGCAAGCGCATCACACAACGCAGAATCAAGTTTATCAGGCGCCTACCTTGTTGGCTGTATTCATTGTTGTGCATGGAGTCGGCAGGGAAAGGGATAAGGCAATTGATAATTTGATATATGGGAGAGTGGAACTGTGGAAGTCTGGCGGGTACGGTAGAGATGTGGAGTGGCATAAGTCTCCACCGCGTGTCCACTAAATTCAGGAGGAGCTCGTTTCCGGATCTTGAAATGTGGATCTCCAGATGCAATACCTGCGAGCTGAGGAGAAGAAGGTCGTGCCCCAAGTGACTATATGTTAGTTGTACATGGTATCCATGTAAATTGGGGAATGAGAGGATCCGCTTGCGTCGGAGGAGACCAAGACAAAACAAGGCCAATGTGGAAAGTGACACTGCAAAAACGGACAGACAGCTCATGTTGTGAGCGACAACTGGAAAAAAACGAATAATTTCACACTATATATAAGGGATATTTGAAACTGAGGCTAGTTTGATTGCAAATTACGCTTGAGCCGAGCCAGTACGAGATGCCAAGTTGCCTCCATTCCTTCTCGAATTTCTGTTTTCAAAAATTCCTTTGTTCCTTGCATGCTGGGCACTGACCCTACATGCTGCTCAATGCGTCTATTCATGTATTCTTGAAAATCTTCATATTGTTGTATGTGCACGTTAGGAGACTTGGGCTTGATATGGTCGTTACATTAGAAGAGTTTGGAACGCAATAAAGTGTGGCTCACTTCGAGTTTGAGCGAGGCTGAGAATGAAGCCGGAAACTTCACAAACTTGAAGACCGACCCATCGAGGAATAACCCTAGTGAACCTTCCACTGGCATGTCAGTCGGGTCCACATCCCCGCTTATCAATCGTCCTAGGACCTCAAATAACATCTTCGCAGTGAGGGTCTGTACCTGCGTCAATAGTGATTCCCACTCTGGCTCTAACCTTTTCCGCGCCCGCTCCTCCCGCTCTGGCTGCAGCCTTCGCTGCTGCTCCTGCTCGTTTTCCTCTTTTTGTTCCTCCCGCTCCTCCCACTCTGGTTCATTTTCCTTTTGTTCCTCTTGTTCCTCCCGCTTCTCCCACGCTGGCTGCAGTCTTTGCTGCTGCTCCCGCTGGTTTTCTTGTTCCTGTTCCTGTTCCTGTTCTTGTTCCTCCTGCTTCTCCCGCGCTGTCTGCGGCCTATGTTGCAGCTCCTGCCTATTTTCCTGTTCCTCCCGTTTTCGCCACTTTTTCCAAAAATGCCACCATCGATGCTTCTGCTCAACCTGCAGCCTGTGTCCCTGCTTCCACCGCTCCCACTCCTGCTCCTGCTCCAGCCACTCCCGCTTCCACCGCCCCCGGTCCTGCTCCCACTCCTGCTTTTCCCGCCTCCGCTGCTTTCGCTCCCATTCCTGTTGCACCCACTCCCATTCTCGCTGTTCCCATTCCCGCTCCAACTGGTCCCGCTCCCGCTTCAGCAGCCACTTCAGCAGCCGCTCCTGCCGCCGCTCCGCCAGCTGCTCCACCAGCCACTCCTGCTCCACTAGCCACTGTTGCTGCAGCCCCCACTTCTGCTGCACCCGCTTCTGCGACCGCACCCGCTCCAGCTCCCATTTCAGCCGTTTCAGCAGACGCCGCACCAGCACTAGTTCCCGATCCAGTTCCAGCCGCCTCTCCCGCTCCAGCAGTCGCTCCAGCAGTCGCTCCCGCTCCAGCAGCCGCTCCGGTAGCCGCGCTAGCAGCCGCTCCTTGAGCCGTTCCAGCATCTGCTCCAACATCCACTCCAGCAGCCGCTCCAGCAGCCGCCAGCCAACCTGCGCCCCAACCTGCGCCGCTAGATTCCACGTTGTCAGCTTCCGCTCTCCTAGCGTCACACCAGGCAGGATCTTCAGTGCTTCCCCCTCAAATAGCTCCCAAGTCATACTGTGCTTCAACGCCACATTCAATGCATTATGCAACCTGTTTCTGAGTGCCACTGTTTTTCGCATTACGATGGTAATGACAGCCTGTGCAAAGAAATAGCAGTTGTGTGTCAGCAACCGGTACCGCTTCCCAGAGTTGCTGTGAATTTCGAAACAGATGTCGAGGACGAGTTTAAGATCAATGGTGTTGTCACCCCAGCGTAAATCAACCGCAGAATACGACGTTTTATCAAGTTTCTTTGAAGTTAGCTGAAGCAGGGCAATCGTATCGCGGGGAAGAGCCCCATGCTCCGACAATGCATCCCAAACAGGCTCATCTGTACCTCGGTCCACGCGGTATGAATGACCAGCTTTGGTAAGCACTACGATGAACTCGTGAAAAGGCGAGCCGCGTTCTTTGCGCAATTGCATTGTGCGGATGGTGGTGGAACCACTGCTTCGGTGGAGTTCATACCAGTTGGTTACCAGCTGGTAATTTTCGCTAAAGATTAATGGGGCTTCCAACTCACGAGCTGGACGGGAGGATGAGGGAGGTGAAGTAGAGATGAACTTGAAGGACATAACAGAGCAACGACTCGGAAGACGCTGCGTTCAAATAGCTTCGAATTCTGAGATGGGCACGAGGCGTCGAGAGTTTATAAGTAGCCATATGTATGGCACGAATATTGTCCAATAAATCAAAAATGCGTCAAGGTTCGGGGCCGAGTAAGTTTGCACAGGTTTGCACATGGAAGACCTACAAACGACATTCGGGTTCCAAATGTATAGACACGGGATGAAGGTATGGGTACAATCTACTAGTACATGTTCTAAGATGACGAGGTGTGGGCCCAGAGCGATGCTTCATGCAGTCTCCTAGAAATAAAATAATATGTCGGAAAATTATATAATTATTATATGTATCCCATTAAAATCCACGTGATCCACACAACCGCCAAAATCCGATTACAATCCAATTACAATCCAAGAAAATCAACACAAAACTGACATTAAACTAGCTACCAAGTATCAGAACTGTTTCAATAATGTTGTTTGCATTAGTAGGCAATTGTTTTTTTGCATCTGGGCCTGATATACCAGCTGAAAGGAATGACAATCTGCAAATAATCTAGGCGAGATTGTGATGCCATCAGGAAATTTCCGACATATTTTATTTTATTACATAGCTACAGGTGAAATGTACATAAAAACTGTCAGGATGAATTGAGGGAGCAATAGGTATAACTGATAATTTCAAAGCAACTACATTACTCATAAGTATGAACTCCTGAAGATTGACAGATCAAGCAGAGGCTAACAATAACAGTTATCTGCAACGACTCAAGGTTACTTAGTGGTCGTCAAAAGGAAGCTGCCTGTTAACTTAAATGTTGGCTAACATCTGTGTTGGGCCGGTTATATACAATCCCGGACACTTGAAGGGTTTGCAGATGTGGGTGCAAATGCCAAATTTCACTGTCCGTAGGGCAATACGAAGCTGGAAGGACTTTGAAGAACGAGATGTCCCGAAGGGAAGGAAATTGGAGGAGCTGATGGAAGATGTTGTATTCAGCAGTATGCTGCACTTCGAAGCTCCCATCCGTGCTAATTTCGAGCGTAGTGATACATTTAACGTGTAGTTCTTGCTGGGTGGAAGAAAGGGGAAGACATCGAACTAGAGCTGCTTCAGAAGCGAAGTTTAATGAAAGAGTGAGGTCCTGGATGCGTTGAGCGAGATGGTTGAGGATGGCGTTGAAGTACTGGGCGTAGGAATCGAGATCGGCGATGTTGCGCTCCGGCGCGACGACAATGTGTTTGAGATGAGGGGAAGCAAGTGGTGAATTCAAGAAATGCAGCAGATATTCAGGATGAGCGCTGAGCTTTGTCAAATTGGGGAGGATGTCTTCTGTTG
>QLOJ01001293.1:0-18438 GCA_003313625.1 Tricholoma saponaceum
CAGTTACTCTTTGCCAAATGGACAATGTGTTTGATGCTTAAATCGCGCGTGATAAATAAGCTGAATTTGGACGTGCCGATTACGGTTGAGTCAAGTGGTTGAGTCTTCAACGCTGTGCAGCACTTGATATTGATTGCCATCCGCCGTAGTAATCTCAGTTCCGGGATTCAAGTTAATTGTTTATGATGCGCGCCAAGAACTTGAAAGGACGTGGTGATTACAAAATGTTGTCAAGGAGATTGAGGCCCTTTGTTCTTTTCTGGTACTTACTTGTTGTCCTTGAGGCTTCTAGGGTTGTGCGTAACTAGGCGAATATTCTCATCAGCCTGAGAGTCATTGAGTCATAACTTGAAGTTACTGGCCTATATATGATGTCACATTCTGTCACGTGCATTCCAGAATAAAGTGACACCGAGTAAAGTCATTATCTTTGCTCAAAGCCACGACGAAGTGGGGAGGCCAGCATTCACCCAGAACATTCTACACCGCAGTACAGTTGGCTTCCTCCCTCTAACTTTTTATGCTGAAAAACGACATCTTGCTCACGTACCACAGTGAGGCACCTAGTTCTCTGCAGTACAGGGCGTGGACCAGTTTTTAGTTGCATCGCCCTAGCTGATTGAACGACACCAAGTAAGTCGTATTCACCTTTTTTTAAAGTCCACTTTATTTACTCTGCTTCAAGCGGGAAGTGGCTTTTGATACTTGACATTTACGTGGCGCGCCGAAGGTCGAAGAAGGAAAGCGTTGTATTAAGAAAAATTTATCTCCGATCCTCTGCAACGCTATCATCCATGGTGAGCCCTTCCGACTAGAACGCCTTGTATACTACTACTAACGTAATGTGCCGCAGTCCCCTTTGAAGACGGAACACTCTAGATACCTTGTATCCAGAGACCCACCTTACATCATCCCTAAAAAACCGGTTACAACACCGATAGAGATTCCGCGTCGACGCCAACCAGTCGTATCAAGAAACTGTGCAACCTCCATCGGGCGGCCTGTGTCACCCGACCTCATTTTCGAGATGTCACCAATCTCTTCTGAGTTACCCTCTCCTGGTAGCTATGCATTCAGCTTCTCAGGGTCGCAGGAATTGGAACAAGAGCCCTTCATGTATCATTTCCCCGTGCTTGCTGCCCGACTTCATTCCGACTGTCGGACGCAACCCACGTCTACTAACACCGCGTGCTCACCTCCAATATCCACCCCCTTGATTGTCAGCACGAAACACCGCCGTTCACCGTTGTGTCAGCTGAGCAACGATGGCAACCTGATGTCCTCTGGCACCACTACTAGACTTATGTCAACTACGAAAATTACGGGGTTTGCACCTCCCATGCAACAACCACTTCCTATCCAAACACCGTGCTCCTCTGTCCGATCTTCGAAACCTAGACGTCTATCCCCCCCACCCCTTAGTTCATCTTATTCATCATCACCTTGGATACTTCCGGGAAAAAGTGACATTTTGGAAGAGGAAAGCTCATCTCTTGAAACGGATTCCAGTGCTTTTGATTTTGAAAAGCACCTAATCCGGCGGATTGAGAATCAGAACCAGAATCCCCTTCATTTCCGCAAACTGTCGCTTATGGCTTCGATAAAGGGATGATCGCACCCCCTGTCGTGGAGCTCGTTTCATTTATTCAACGGGCGGCTTTCAAACGTTGTCTACCGACTTACCCTTCGTCGGTATTTTGCCATGCTACTTCCATAACTCGCATTTTCATTCTCAGCATCATCATTGCAATTGTCATCATCATCATCATTCATCAATACCCATCGCATCTCTTACTTTTCATCGTACCAAAACCGACTATTCCGGCATAATTATACTACATACATTGTTACATAGATATGTGCCTCCCCAGGCTTCGCAGAGTAGAAAAAGTTCCCTTGAACACTGGCATGTTCCACAATAACTGATATGTATTCCTCATTTCCCTTGCTGGCGAAGAGGTTTACGGCTACACCGGTCATTACATGCCCCGGGTTTGACATCCGAAATGTATCCTGCGAGTTTTCTTTCGACCAGAATGAAGGACTCGTAAATGTTGGTTCATGCGAAGTTCACCTTGGTGTGACTTGGCCTGAGAACGAAACGGCCAGAATTTTCTCATTTGTGCCGTCCGTGGCCCTATGCACCCGTCCATAAATTTTGGACGACCAAATATAGCAGGCGATCAACTATGGTCCCGCCAAATCTCCCATCGATCTCAGGTACAGGATTGACGATCTCGTCCCATTTTTGCCCCCGAGCTGATGGCCTCCGGTGACTTTGTTCTGTTTACACACACTTCACGGAGGCGCCTGGAGGCATACGGACGGTTCATCATCTGATCCTCGGCGGATCAGCATGCTTTCTTGAACTAACAAAGGGTCACGGAAGCAAATGGGGTCAAAGGGCTTTACAAGAATGATCGATTAATGATCGGACAGAATGTAGTCCGGATTTTGCCTTCAGGAGGCCTCGGTCCTGATGAGCCTGATTCATTTGACGCGGGGAAAAGAGGATCAACTCGCCAAGACGTACCTTCAGATAACAAGATATGCATCATGATGCGACCCAATCGTCAGTGACCAGCATGGGCCAACATCCACTGAGGCTGTGCTGTTGCTTAGCCATTGACAACGCTAAGGCAAAATTATCGAGAATAGCAACGGTTCGGCGTGAAACACAGGCGGGCCATTTGTTGATTAGTGGTGTCCGTCAGATCATTGGAGGGCCGGAAAGTGTACTGTGATCTATGCAAACCGAAGTTAGATTATGCTAGGCGGCATGATGGCTAGCAGGTTATGCCAAGTTAAATGAATGCACAGCAGTCGCCGTGCCTTAAAGTCCGTAATGCCGCTAGGTGTATTGATGGTACCACTAGGATTAATTTTGGAAGGCAACTGACAAAGTCTGACATATCTTTTTGTGGTTTCTCGTATCACTGTGAATCTTGCTTACTTGGCCGCATACCGCCGGGCTAGCATGGCAGCGTGTAAAGTGAAAGGCATTGTAGTTACCAAAGATGGATCTCATATCGTAAAGAACTGTTAACAATAAGTATAGAACACATCACATATACAATGTCAGACTTACCATTGAACAAGAACCACGCGGAGCATTGGGAGATTGGGGCTGAAAGTCCGTTCTAGTGTCTGTCAAACAGAAAAAATGAAGGCACGTCCTTATGCAAACTGTCAACCTTCAAAGGTGGTATTTTAAGCTTTTTGATGATCACCCTGACGGAGGTGACATGTACCTTGACCTGGACGAAGGCCAGCGAACAAGATTGACTTCCATGGGGTATCTCCATAGGATAAATCTGCAAGCCTCGTCTCACCATTGATATAGGATACTTGAGTACTACGACAGGACAATGTGAGATTGATTTCAGGGGGTTCCAAGGGAATTGACTCTAGACATCGACGAGGGGCAGGGTGATTCATGAGTAATACACTTGTTGTAGTACAGGAACGAAGCTGTATTAGAAACATCATTGGGTTGGCTCTAGCGAGGGCAACATGTGCATCGCTCGGACATAAGAGGTGAGTGTCACTCTGGTGCAAGGGCGGGAGGTGTCCGCGGGGTAATCCTCAATTTGGATTATTGCAGACAGGCGATGGTCAGCGGAACAGTGGAAAGATAAGGTGAGTTGACATGTCAGATTCGGCTTATCGTGACTGACAGACATATCGAGTCACGGAAGCTTGGGGTCCATCTCGGCTTATTATCCCGTCAAATGCTTTGGGAGTTGAATGGGAGTTGGCAGAGGTTTTGACAGTCACCATTCAGACAAACAAGCGTAAATTAAAAGTATCACGATCACGTGGGAATCGAACATCAATGCATCAACCAACATCAAGCTAAACTACAATTCAGCCCACTCCGATCTCGTGTCAGACGATGGCAGAGGTGCAGTCCGCCGTTACTCCAGCATGGCAAACCGAGGAGCTTCAAGACGAATGGGTTGATCTCGATCACCAAGAAGACAGTATCGACACCGACAACCTAACCTATGGCACACGTTCCATTTCACTAACTACTCCTCTTGCCACCCACATACATACCAACGGTGACCATGAGAGTGGTGGATCCCAATCTGCAAACCCATCTCCGGATCCTGTGGGTACCTTCTTGGTCCGCGAAGACTTGCCTGGCGTCGCACTGTTACCCAAGACACCTGGTCGCAACAAGAAGGGACTCATTAAAGATTTCTTCAGTCCGATGCCCTTGGAACGCATGTTTGAGCCACCATCACCACCACCTACCACAGCACCCTCGTTGCAACCCTCTACTATGGCAATACCCTCGCGCCTGTCTCAGATGAGCCCTCGCGAAGACGAAATCATCGAGACCGACGTCCCCGATATGAGATCTTTTCATGGACGGAAGGCAAGCATTGCCTGCCAGTTCACATTCTCTGTACCCAGAGAACGCTCCTTGAAACCAAATAACAGCGTATTTCCACAAGCACAGAGCACACCTAATCCACCCTATGCTCCCAATGAACCTGCAGTGACAACTGATCCACGTCTCCGTCTCTTCCAATTCCAATACGACACATATACTCGAGACCATCTCTCGGCGATGGTGGATTCCATTGCCATTAACACGCCTTCTGGGACCGGCACTACTCCCTCCCCGACTAGCTTCAGTCATGGCCTGTCGCGTATTACCGAAGTAACCGCTCCAGCTGCCAATATGTCTCACCTAAGGAGCACAAAACGCGTAAAACTGAGTCCCCGTAGCGATTTCTACGGAGAAGGCGTGGGGGCTGGTGCTTCTATTGCTCGTCCGAAGACCGCCACCGATTATCTGGGCGAGTCCCGAAATCTCATGCAGCAGATTAAGCAAGCACGCGATTTCTCAACTATCTCAACAGTTGCCAGTACGCAACATCCTACGCCTATATCCGATAAAGATAAGGACAGAGACCGTTTTGACGAACGGCACGGTCGTGGTATTTTATTGAACTTTGTTGGCGCAAGCAGAAAGACTGATGTGTGCCGTATAGATCCTCTGCAACCTGGTTCTTTCCTGGCTATACCTGATGGTAATGTCAGCGCATCCTCGGGAACTGCTGCTTCCAAGAGTAGTTCATATTCCTCGTCATCTTACCGTCAGCAAGCCGCTGCACTGATGGCTCAGATAAGAAACGACGTAAAAGGTCAAAAACGCCTCTTCTCAGACGAGACTGACGTGTCTTATATTACGACCCACAAATTGAACACTCTCACTCGGCCATCATCATCACCCCCCGTTTCAGTCCACAACCCAGAAAGTCCCTTGGAAAATAAAGAGAACCAGCGTCGCCAAGTTTCTCACCATCGCAGGACATCCTCCGCGAAATCACAGACTTCGCGGCAGAAAGGAAGTACACAGAGATCTGTTACTATCACAAACCCCATCAAGGGAGCTAGTGGCCATCTTGTCGATGAGGTGCCTAACCTTCCAATTCAAGACCGTTGGTCTCAATCTGCTGCTTCAGTTGCTTCTCGTCCCCAGTCGTCTGAGACACGTGTCACCGTTCAAGTCGCACAGCCTACGCACCTAGCCGTCCCATCTTATCCCTCGTCCTCCCTGCGTGTAGGCCAGAATGACGATCTTAATCGTTTCGTTTCTTCTAGCACTGCTTCTGGCACGACCCTCACCGCTGGAAGTGCACCATCTTTCGTCAAGCATCCAGGACCCGCTCATATACGTACGATTGCCCCTACCGATCTTCCCCAGTTACCTGAAAGGCTTGGGGACATGCTATTCGACAAGGTGATGATGAAGTGGGTTAAGAATACTGCACAAGCAATTGCGGTGGGCGGAGAAATGGACGGCTATCTTCCCACAGAAGAGGTTAGCGAGGATCCATTCGGTGACATCGAGAGTTTGCGGGATGATTCCGGGGGAAGGGAGAAGCTCTCTTATCGCACTGATGTCTCTGAGAATCGCGAAGTGCAGGGAGACATGAGTCGGATTGATGAAAGGTCTGAAGTGGATGATGATGAGGAGATGGAGCTTACCAGCTTTTCAACTGATAATCCCTCAGGACTCGTGGTTGATGTGATGACAGGGGTCGAGACGTTTGACGGCGACGAGACCACTGACTCAGAAGACGATGATCCTCATCTCACAATGACGGACATTCATGAAGTCGATTATGATTCTGACGATGCTCTTCAACAGTCTATGTCACAAGTCGAAGTTGTCAGTAGCCTTCCTCCTCCGGTTCTCTTGGCTCCTACCGCAGCTCTAAACACCCCCCATCGCGGCCATGGGTTGATGGCTTCAACGACGCCCGTTGTGCGTTCCGCAATGAAATCACACAGTGCGACGCCCACATCAGCACTGAAAGATCCAAATCGCGTTAGGTATCAGACACCCCAACAGGCCAAGAGGCATCGCCGGTCTGTAAGTTTTTCGGATGGGAAAAGAGATGGTCCCATTCGAGGTCTAGTTGATATTACAGCGCAGGAAGCCGCGGCCGCTGCCTCGATGATGTCAGGTGCGAGCGGATTCATTCAATCCGCTAGGTCAAAGCGGATAGCACAGATGATGAATGCATTGGAGGACTCTGGTTAGTCGAATTCCTTGTGCCCTTAATGGTCTAAATAATAATTTCGCAGATTCGGACGAATCGCCTTCGAAGACAAGTAGTTCTGGACGGCCAGAAGCAATACAGGCATTATCTACAAGAAGGCCAAGTACGGCTACTCCTAACGATTCGTCCCGACGGATGTTTTCTAGGTCTCGCACGCATAAGCTATCTTCGGGAGAAGGTCGTCAGGTGGCGAACGCAACGTTCCTGACAGAGTGTTCCTTTGGCGTCGCTCATGACCGGCTTGTTGAGGTTATCACGGACGTTCAACCATTTTTGCCACACTGGGAAGAACTTAGCTCCGTTGACTTGTCGGGTAAAAGGTTGGAAAGTGTCGCAAGACTCAAGGAATTTCTACCGCGGCTAGACACCCTGAACCTGTGAGTCGTACCTTTCCACAGCCGATAACGTAAATTCACATCACTAACTCCACAGAAATGAAAATCAGCTGGCTTGGTTGAGTGGGATCCCTGGAACAGTCAGAACATTATCAGTCGCCTCAAATTGGTGTGTAGACCGTGGTCTAGCCCTTCACTAATTGAGGGCGATGATGACCTTTCATTTACTGAACCGACCCTGCCTCCAGCGTTACAGGAATCACCTCATATAGTCATCTTCTCAACCTAGAACACTTGGATATCAGCCGAAATGATGTTGAGTCCTTGACCCGTGGGTATTCGATATTCCTTCTGTATTTGACTAGTCCAACACGTCTCGCAGAACTGGCATGCCTACGGCACCTACGAGAACTGAAAGCTGATGGAAATAAGATTTCCAGCCTGGACGGGCTACAACGCACCGACAGGCTTGTAAAGCTCAGCTTGCAGGGAAATGCCATTCGATCTATTGATCTCACGCAGTTTCGATGGTTCGTACCTTCTTACGTCGGACCTTGTCTGTATTGAGATTTACGGGTTCTCAGGCACCGACTCGAAATGCTGAACATCAGCCAAAATCGCTTAGATAACATTCTAGGCCTGGCATCACTTCAGGCGCTAGTCGCTTTGAATATGGGTACGTGCCTAAAAAAGGGGGACGGAGTCTTCAAGCTAATTAATATGTCCGGCGGTGTTAATCATTTTACTCATCATGGCACACAGATAACAATGACTTAGGGGAATTAGCGCTCGATGGCAATATGCCCAAGCTACGAATACTGCGCGTCAGTGGCAATCGACTACATCAGCTCCGTGTTGCCACCATGCCCAATATTCGCACGCTATATGCGGATAATAATTCACTTTGCACGGTAGTAAAGGTAGACCGTTTGACCAAGGTGGAGAACCTGAGTCTGCGGAATCAGAGTGGCAAAGGACTGTAAGTACTTCTTTGATGCATCTGATAATCATCCTAATATAGTGGACTTTAGGAACCTTTTGACCCGTGATGTTCGCGATGTAAAGCGTCTCTATCTCTCTGGTGCGCCGTTCACTCGCCTTTGTTCCACGCGACGTATTACAAGGATGGAAATTCTAACGATTGATACAGGTAATCCCCTGAAGCCCGGATTTCTAGCGGAGCCGTGTTACAACTTGCTCTACCTGGAACTGGCGGCATGTCGATTGACCACATTGCCGGAGAACTTGTCGAAAATAGCTCCAAATCTTCGAGTTTTGAATTTGAACTACAATTTCCTAGAAGATGCTCGACCGCTGGAAGGATTAACTAGATTGAGGAAACTCACAATCATAGGTTCGCGGTTGAAGGGGACAAAACCATTGATCCGTTTACTGCAACGGATGCCTGATGTAGAAATGCTGGATTTCAGGTACGTTTCAGTGCATATAGGGTGGACGTTTTGTCTTCATTACGAGCGCCCTTATTTGTTTCGGAGTGATGGTAACTTTGTGTTTGATATCGCTGAACTTTGTTTCTCACAGGATGAACCCATGCACACTGGGATGGTACCTTCCACTTCTCGTAAAGGATGTGCCTGGTGCGTTACAGCCATCGGAGGGCAATGCAGACGGAAAGGGAGGAAGAGCGGGGACTTTTACTTGGCAAGAACTGGATTCAAAGTTCCGTCGGGATCTGCCGGATGAATCATACATCGGTCGACTAGCGTACCGAGGGTTGATCATGCGGTCATGCCCTCGAATACGCATGATTGATGGAGTGGAGGTAACCGAAAAGGAGCGGGCTAAAGCACATCATTTACTACAAGGTATTCTAGGCAAGGGGAAGAAGTCGAAGACGAAGGGAAAGACGGCGGTATGATCGAGGGTTTGGACATGTTACATCACGGATTTGCGTGAGCGATGATCTACTTATTGAGCGTTATAATGTGTGTATAGTTAGTGAGTCAGGTGTGAAATTAGAATGCCGTAAGGTTCCTCGTTCCATATGAAAGCATCAGAAGAGATTGATGAAAGATTGTGTGTGTGTCTGCGCAGAATTCCGCAAGTCCCGGGTAGAGAACACGGAGGATAGAAGGGAAAGAGCAGAGGCATGAAAGGATACATGGATTCTATAAAGAGATGAGAATGAACAACTCCGATATGATGACTAAATGCGGTGTAATTTAACCAAAAGAGGAAATACCACAACTTTGCGATTTGGATCGACAAAGAGGCGGAGGCAGAGGACAGGATTTCAGTGTGAGAGAGGCAGTTCGATATTGAAACCAAAAGGGGAAGGGAGGTCGCGGTGATTGGATCTGAAAGTGACGAGATTTGATTAATTGAAGCGAGTAAAGTAAATGGTTTGCGTAAGGTTTGCGGTTGTTTTTTTTATCGACTCTGGTTCCTAGATCGATTCCAGTCGATTCCTGTCGATATTCCAAGTTTAGAAACATTTTGCAAGGTTTAGATCTTATTCGCTACCGCGTAAACTCGGATTTGTGACAAAATGCCACTCCCACACTCCATCTCAAAGACTCCCTTGCACAGGTCTCCTCTAAATCTGGATTCAGATCCTTTAAATTCCTCTCCGTTTCTTCGGTATGTACTTCCCCTCATCCCCCTCATCCAGATGCCTACTGAGCATTCAGCCCAACACCATCAGCTCAATAGCTATAACGTCGCTCAACTACAATACGTTCTGTAAGTTTTTATTGTTCATGTCACACCTGTCAATTCCTCTTTCCCTTAAAGTACCGCGCTGTGGCGCCAAAAAAAAAAAAACAACAACCATCGATCACTGACGTTCTTTAATTCTTTAGTGGAACAGACTCAAAGTCTGATACAGACACTATTCCTTACCACCACGATATCTCTCCAGGCTCGGTATCCCCTTCCATAATGTTAGTATTTATTATCCACTTTAAATTGACATTTTCTTTAAAAAAAATTATATTTATCTATATAGTCCAATCGATACCAGCTTGGACTACGACTCTCGACGCATGTCAAGTTCTGGAACGTCCACTACCGATACTGATAGCAGCATTGTTACTCGGGGCGAGAAACGTGCGCTTACCCCGTCAGACTCGTCCCCACAGACAAAGAAATCCAGGAACACTTTAGAACAGCACAATTGGCATTCTCCGAGCCAGTCTAACGAGGACAAACCGTCTGATGACGGTGAGTCAAAAGTCCAACTTCCGTCCATCTTTACGACCTTCGAGGATTCATTCCGTCATGAAAATCGTCGCGCCTCCTTGCCCACTTTGCATTCAGAATCTCGTATTCGACATGCGCCTTATCCTCCTACCAGTTTACGACATACGTACTCGCCTTCAAATCACTCTTCTTTGTCTTCTTACACTTTTCCACCTACCGCCGAGGAATCGGCTGACAAAAACACTGGTCGTCCCAAGGTCTCTACGGATATCAACTTTGGTATCGTGAGCTCTTTCGAATCGCCCTATCCTCACTCTGGTTTATCCAATGGAACTACTCCCTCGAGTTCCACGTACTCGTCTGCCTTTTCTCCCTTGTCGTCTTCAGATTATCATCGCCCAGCTGCTCTCTCTCCGTACTCTGATAATGATAACTGGAATAATTCTCCTTTGGGTATCGTTCGGCCCAACTCCACTCCGGGCCAGCTCTCCAGCCCGGCCGTTAAACATGAAGATTACGGGGGACGCCATGCTTCCTTTAGCGCTCCGATGTCACAAGCCCAGATGTTTGCAGGTTCGGCTCGCATTTCGGGTCAGGATCGCAGGTCATTATCTACAATAAAGAGCGAGTGGTCCTTCCCAAACTCTGATTTCGTTTTGCCTTCGGGGAATTCCTCGTATTCTCCCACAATGCCTTCCGCGACGCCTTCCATCGCCGTCTCCAACTCTCCTTCTCGTTCCCCTCTTCCCCCTCCTACCTCGACGCTTGTCGACCGCCCTCCGCGCAAACGGGGGAAACTTCCCAAAGAGACGACTGACTTTTTGAAAGCTTGGCTCCATCGTCACTCTGACCATCCATATCCGAGTGAGGAGGAGAAGAAGCAGCTCTGTCACGCTACAGGGCTGAGCATGAGCCAGGTATCGAACTGGATGATCAACGTAAGTTTATAATTTTTCCCTCCTCTAAATAATTAAACTGACCGATGCAACTATTCTTAGGCCAGGCGTCGCATCCTTGCTCCTGCTCATCGTGCAGCTTCAGGTCCAACAACAACTGCGCCTTTCCCTCCGTCCGGGCGTAGTGCCTCGTTGTCGGGATTATTGGACCACGGTGGGCGTCGTTCATCGATGCCAACCGCCGACAGTTTGCAGCTCTACCATCCCATGACTTTGCAATCCATGCCTGGAGGATACCACCACGGGTCAGACCACCCGTCGAGCCGCAGTATGATGGGGCTTCCCCTCTCCCGATCAGCCCACCAGCTGAGCGCGATGGATTACAGCCCGCGTCATATGGGAGGTTATCCCGGACCTCATTCCGCGGGCCCAGCCCCCCCGTCTCATTACATGTCCTCGGATATGCCGCTGTCGGCCCCCCCCTCGATGCCGAGCAACCCGTTCACGTCCCACCACTCCCCTTCTCAGCAGAACTTGTACCCGTCATTCAATCCCAGCCCTCGATTGTCGCATTCTGCTCAGTCAGAGCAACCGCCGCAACATTATTTTAATGATGGACACTCCCATTCAGGGTCTGCGCCAGGATCGGGGTACGCTACCCCTCAGTAAAGCGTCTTTTCTTTTTTGGGGGGCTCTTGCGTTTCACATAATTTGCGCCAATGTAAAATCTAAATATCTCCACGGACTGCAGTAGGCCGCTGTGTTTGGACACTCTTTTATCTTGTTCCCTTGTTTTCTAATTTTCATACCTACCTACCTACCCTTCACCTATCTAGCTGTACCCACTAACCGCCGCCACCACTCATTTCGGCGTCAAAGACTCCTACCTGCGGCATCGGTCTTCTCACATGCGCTGGACGTTCTCTGACGGACTCGTTCGATCCCTGGTCTAGAATAGTATGTTATCTTTGCTTGGTTGTCGCTTTCTTGTTAACTGTCGCAGTATCCGATATACCTAGCTACTATTATAATGTGTATCCATCTCGAGCAATACAAATGTTGTACTCCTTGTAACGTCTTGCTGGAACGCACATCACTCCGAATGCCCGAATCGCCGGCGAGTACTGCCATTACCCTTTGCTTCGAAGCGAACGAACGGAGGCGAAAAGAAATTCCCGACGTTTGCAAGAGCATTTTTACTTTAATTGAAGCGATCCGCTGCACCAGACAGCATCCTTGCCAAATTGAAGAAGACCGCTGGGGGTACTCGGGCAATAAAGATGCACCGATTCTTACAACGGCTGCGGACCTAGAGCATGTTCTGCATCGAAACTATCGCATTAGATGGTATCCCGCGAGCAAAATAGACGTGCGGAACACCCTCGAACGGGCTCTCGACTTCGAAACTCGTGCGACCAGGACAAGAAAGGATATATTGCGATGGCGGAACGTTGTAGAATTTTCAGCTTACAACGAAAAATGCTTATCCCACTACAATTACTCAAGTAAATGTATGTGATTGTGAATATACGGGTGTCAGCTGTTTGGTGATTGATCATTCAGGAGGCTGGGGTAGAACGCGTGTGAGTAAAAAGAGTTATTCCCCTGTTAAAGAAAATACATGCCCACGAGTGAATGTGGAGCAGTAAGCGCATGGTGAGGCCCTGACAATTGTTATGCGGGGGATCTTGGCTTTGCGGCGCAGGTACCAGTAAACGCCCAAAGTAAGCAAGCCCAGGTAAGCAATGATTGCTGTACAGCGTGGTACAGTGCCCTTATTTATTCATTTCATGTGAACCGAGTTCATCGCTGGGGTAGGTTGGGTGTAGACATTTATTCACCGGAATCTGACGTTTCCGGCGGTATGTACTAATTCGAGCGAGTTTTCGAGGAGCCTACAGTAAATGAACAGGTCAGATGGAGATGATTTTCCTGACAGGGTGTCGACCTGTTTCTCTTCAGGGGACACATGCATGCGGGACATCCACCAAGCGAACGACCAAGCTTAGAGAGGGGTGGGAGCGCAAACCTTAAAAGGCGGAAGCATATGGACGGCTTGAGAGATGGTGGCAAGGGTAGCGCCCGACCCTGGATCGAGACTATGTCCATTATACCTGTCTGGGTGTCCATCGGGAGATACAAAGGGGTGGCTATACACACACAAAAATCCTTTAGGAGGATTTCCTACAAAACCGGGATTGGAAAAGAAAAGAAAAATTTGCGACAACATCTTACGATAGATGGAACTGATGTGAGACTCGAGGACTGTTACAATTCAGCTGAAAGTATGGTGTCGATCACGAATCAAAGTCGAGGCCGTTATAGAGCGCGATTCCAGCGGCACATCTCATGCAGAGGGTGGACAGCCGAAATCATGATTACGGGAAACACGGCCCTAAGGTGTGCCTCTTACTTATGCCAGTTAAGGGTAGCAGAGCCCTGTGGGAAAGACACATAGGCTCGGATGTGGTACGCCCACTAAATCAGAATACAAGAGCCTTCGCTGGATAGTGTGTGAAGCTGGCACTCCATCAGGAAACAAGCGGAAAGAGGAGCAGCAGCTCCGAGTTCATAAGCGAAAGGCTAAGAAAGTTGAGTATAGCGTGAAAGGATTGAACAAAAGGATAACAAGGACCAGACCTACATTTTCACATAAGCATGGCTATTCCCGGAGGGTGTGATGAGTCAAAAAACGTGTTGGAAATTTTTTGGGGGTTTAAACAAATAGTGTCCATATGGATGAGTCTCGGAGCTTGGGCTAGTCACCATTCAACATGCATACAAGCTCAGGCTAAGGCTTGATGTGTTCATGAAGCTCAATGTTCGGGTTGCGGCAGCAAGAAGTCGGGCGGGGCTTAGAAGGTTTCCGTTCTTTCAAACACCGCGAACCAACTGATACTACTGGCACCCATGGTCTGTTTGGGAGAAGTTCGGAGACTTGTCACGGTAAACGTAGGATTGAAATCTAATCCTAGCCCCTCAGGCCTCATCCCATGAGCCACGAACATGAACTACAGTCCCACGCCTTTTGTTTCGTGCTCAGTCGCGAGCTGGGGGAGTGATCAGTACCCTGCTCCCTGGAGTAAAGACTAATAGTAGCGGACATGGGTAATCTATGTCTTTCAATTGGGGTACAATCGCAGTTACGGATAAATGATTTGTTCGTATGATATTTGGAAAGGGCTGCCAATTCATACTCTTCCAAAATCTGATTGCGGATAAAATCATCTTTGCCGCAACTTCACGACAATAGTGCACGACTTCCGCAAAGCCTATCTCGCGACGTGCCATTTTTGTTCCTGTAACGATTGATTTCATTTATTCATCGATAGACTACAAAACGCACTTCCTCGCAACGGTCGCCGTCCTGAATTAACGAGACTAATACACTCGAGACACAGGGTACAGCAGAGTACAGTAGGAGTAACACGGCGTTAATCAAAGCAGCACTAGATCCTGCACTTTCATTTGTTTCAACACTTCCCCCTCGATACAAAGATAACAAACAAAGAACTGCCTCGTCATAGCAACCACACGGCGAAAATATAACATACATTGATTGGAACAAACTCGTGTAGATGGAATATGTTAAATATGGCCGAAGCACAGCCAGCATAAATCACCGAAGAAGTAATGTACCGGGAGTGTGCCGGGGAGATTCCACACTGTGTGAAAGCAGCTGTGAAACTTCCCACCTATTATGCATCTTGCTATGTGAACAGCCAATGAGAGGTACTCTAATTAGTAGTGTCTTGCTTTTGTGGGCATATGTATGTGGAATAGTAGAGTAAACAGCACAAACGATGATGATGATGATGATGATGCATGATGATGATGATCGATGATGATTGGTTCGAGTGACACATGATGCGATGGGTGATGACGACGAAAGACGAGTATGCATGCTGCGCGAAATTTGCGGGCGTTTGAGGTGGATCTCTCCGAAACGACGGAGCAGCGCATGTGTACATGAAGACCAACCCCAACGCATAAGTACCTCCGGCGACCACATGCAATTATAACGTTATAATATCAAGAAATAAGCGCACGCCTAATATTTAGGGGCATTTGGTTCCCGAGATGTGGCTCCGATTTAACGAATGGGCGTGTGACGACGCTAGTGGAATGAAGAGATAAGTGCTGTTTTCGTTTGTTCTAGAATTATAGAGTAGGTGCAAATAGAAGGGAAGAAAGACATTTGAAAAATGTGATAGAAGCTCTGATGGAGAGTGGCCCACACCAGATACAGGTATGAGCGGACAAACGACGATATGCCGGCAAGCAATACTTCCAAAGAATGTAGAAAGGTCCTAGCGACGCACACCACACAGAAGAAAGGCGGATAGGATGAGGCGATATAATAACGAACAACACCCGCTGGAAGGAGTGGTACCATGTGCCTGACATTGCCCGAACAACGCACAAGTGCATCGGCGAGCCAAGCACAAGGGGACCATGAGACCCTCCGGCGATATATCACAACCGGAGATACTCCATGCGGGGTTCATGTGCATTCCTCCATAATAGGATCAAGGGTCGCCTAAAACAGCCCAAAAATGATAACGGCGGGATATCCGTGTCGGGCAAAAGAAGACGAAGAAACAGAAGCACAGAGCAGAGAGGTATCAGACTCACTTGACCCTCTTCTCAACAATCAAATCCATGTTCATGGAGAATTCTATGTCCTTAAGTAGGACGTACAAAAACATTTTGATTCTGCGGAAAAAAAGGGTGGTTAATTGCTTATCCTGAGGGTAACAACGGAAAAATGAATCATGGAAGTTAAGGGGAGGAGGTGATACAGATCCCGTTCACGGTGCATACGCACGCTGCGATGACACGGCCAACATGGATAGATTACTTCATTTTCAGTGAAAGCAGTGCTGGTGATAGAGTTGGCCGCTGGGCGGGCTGTGCTCAGCTAAGCACCGCCATAACACCAAATGACAAAATAAAAAAGGAATGAATGCAGAAAAGGACATACTCGAACATGGCAAATTTGAGCCCAATACAGGCGCGATTCCCATTAAGTGGATTTCCATTTAAAAACGTTAGCGTATTTGCAAACAATCCTGGAATAGTGCGTGCAGCCTCAGGGGGATTAGCCCATCGCTCGGGTCTGTAACGGACGAATTAGTTCCATGCGTCATTACGTGAAATGAGACCTGAATGGCTTCAGGTACAAGCCCACTCCCGAAAAAAGATACAACCAGGGAAACACACAACGCACCTAAACTCCCCCGCATCCTCCCCCCAAAGTTCTCTGCTCTTATTCACCGCCTGTATGGGCACAGTCACAATATCCCACTTCTTCACCGGGATACTCCACCTTCGCCTCCCGTAGCGATCCACATACCCCTCCCTCCCCACCGGAATCTCATCTCGTTCGCGCATACACACCCGCATTGTGCTCGTCACGGGAGCATGCAACCTCAGCGCCTCACGCACCACCCAATCCAGGTATTCACACCCGCATATACGGTCCAGGAGCATTTCCACATCCTCCGTTTCATCCCCTTCATTATCAGCATGGTCGTCCTGCATCCGTGCCTGTGCCTGTTTCTGTCCCTCGAACCCGGGCCGAAGCCCGTAGACTGGCTGTTCAGAGGCACCACCTCCCATACTGCGCCCCCCTGGCCGTCGTTTTCGGTTCCGAGTCCTTGTCAAAGCCCGCAATTCGCGTCTCAGCTGGTCTTGTGTATTTCGGTCCCGAGCGAGTGCGTACAGACACCACGTGAGAGCCGACGAGGTGGTTTCGTGTCCTGCTGCGATGAACGTGGATATCTGGCAGAGGACTTCCCCAATGGACATCTGCTGCGATCGCGTGCTGGAAAGGTTGGAGCGGACTGCGTTGGATTAGCGTTGATTTAGGAAAAGGACGGGATGACAACGCACTTAGGACACTCAGGATATCCCTCCCCCTTGTCTCAACGGACTTTTCCGTACTTTGCATGTCGGCCATCACTGCTGTCCGCCGCTCCTCGATAAGCTGCATGCCGATCCGGTGCATCGTAGCTCGCGCCTGCGCCATCGTTGCATTATTGCGGCGCTGAAGGAACACGATGAATATGAGGATGTGGATGCACGCAGGAAATGGCAACTCACGAATCGCCGGAGAAAGGGAAACCAGACCTGCAGGATGGTTATAACACGAAACTTGCGTGCTGTGGAGAATATGACGCTGAAAGCATGTGCGAGCTCGTTCTCGATTGGAGTGTCAGATGTAGCGTTTTGAAGAGAGTTGAAATTGTATCCGAAGCCTAGGCAAAGTTGCTATTAACGATAGGTGAGATAAGAAGTATTAAAGCGTACCTGCTAATCCGATAACATCCAGTGTAGCACGGCTAAACCACATCAAAGCGTCAACGCGGGTTAAAGTGGATTGGCCTATTGCGGCATCACGTGTGTGGGCATCGGCTTGTGCGAGCCATATGTCACGAAGCTGTCAATAAATTTAGTGTGAATGCAAGACAAGAATAATGTGAACAGACATGAGTTGCCGATTGCCGGAATATAGGAGCGAGGGATTTGACGTGAGCAGAGGAAAAGGCAGGAGTCTAGATTAGGTGCCGAATAAAGTGACAGGTAATATGAGAGAAGGTAAACTTACGAGTATCTTGCGCTAGGAATGTGGGATTAGACTTGGCAACGCGTTGCGTAGTACACAGCAAATACCTGTCTCCTGTGATGCTCACCCTCTACAGTGAGGAGACCATCATGACCTGCAGCCATCGTTGCTAGAGTATCTCTAATAAAGTCTGGCTTTGGATAGTCGTAAGCTTGGCCTAGGATATGAGCAATAGCGATGGGATCTGTGGTCATGAGCCTGCATCCACCGATGAAACCGCGATAGACAAAAGTAGAGCCGAATTGATTTTCCCAGTTTGCGATTAGGTTGTTATTTTCTTGGTCGTGCATCTCTGCGAGGTTTCCCATGAAGAAAGAGGGAGAAGCAGGACCTGGTAAATGACGAAGAGGAGAGAAACATTGGCGAAAGAGAAGACGAAGGAAAGGGAATACGAGATATATGGATACAATGAAAGTGAATAGGAGTAAGATGGAGGATAGAATGAGAGGCATTGGGTTTGCATGGCAGCGAATCTAGAATTCATGATTAGATGTTAATAAAAATGATACAAAAATGGCGGCCGAGTTGCCCGCGACAACAAGACAAAAAAAAACACATACGATCGTCGCTCCTTGTAAACATTAACAAACAGAATGATCTCCGAGATTGCCGCCATCCTAGCAGAGGAGGACAATCTCCTCGAAATTCATCCAAATAATGCTGCTAAAAATGATTTCGTTATCCCAGATTCATTCATTCTTTGGTGGAACAATCCTCCTAATTGGCAGAATCTCCTCAATATCAATCAATACCCACAATTAGCCAGAAATCCTATCAAAATTCCAATAACGATACCACAATCCACTCACCATGTTTCTGTTAAAAAGCATCAC
>QLOJ01001297.1:1527-13902 GCA_003313625.1 Tricholoma saponaceum
ATATAAAGTGCACCGTCGAAGGCTGGATGATCGAAATTCTTGTGGGATTCTTGGAACAGCCTGGAGAATCGAGATGTTGGACCATATCGAAATATTATAAGGAGTGTCACAATCTCCATTGTCCACCACAGGGACTGCCCAAGTCAATCAACGGAGCAGCAAATCCAAAAATGCCGAAATTATTGACACAATAGTCTGATCCATCATTTGCTAGGGCCATTGTCCTCAAGTTAGCTAGAGCCCACAGATTCCTTATACATCGAACAATAACATGGTAAAAATAAGCTCACCATAGGAGAGTTGAACTTGAAAGACTTGGATACAGTGACTCGACCTTATGGTGAACTTGGTGAAATGGCTACCAGGCTACGGTCAGACAGTAACATTCACATACATATTGTAGTACGGACACAGCCGTTATTCATTGGGATCCTGCTTGCTTGGGGATCGAACTTGTAAGTTGTCGCATAGTTCATCGTGCCGTATTAGGTGGCAGTGTGGCAGTGATGGCGATACATGCACACGTACGGTATACCTCCGAGTCAGCACGTTCTAAAAAAGCAAACCTTAGCTTTTACTGGCAGTCAAGTACAAAGGCAACAAGCATCACCAAACCTTACAAGGCACCTATTGTCCTTGAAGATATATAAGTAAGCACGAAATTACTCTATCCATTAGTTTTGATCCTTTCCGGATACTACTAAACGGGCTGGGTCCATCTCTCAACATTGCCAATTGGTTACCTGTTCCCCCAGAAACGCCACTCCCACTGATTCCCACATTCTTCTCAACGATGCCACTCACCCAAGGACAAGATCAACTTGTAAAGGAAGACAAGACTCAGCCGAAGCCTGAGGAAGTTCAGAGCCAAAACGGTGTGCAAAGCCCTCACAACATTATTTGCTCACACACTTTTTCCTTCAGCCACAGGACAAGGAACCCACGAGTTTGTAACACCCACTCCTACGCCGCAATGGGGTACAAATCCACATGGAGGGTCCGCGAGCGTGGTGTCTGCAGAGTCTCCAGATAGAAACACCGAAATTTCAGATGAAATTACCATAAGTGTGGTTGGACCCGATTAAGATGGTACCAGTGCATCGACGACAACTAGTTGGGAGGGCTCGGACTGGGCTGGTTCGTCTAGTTGAATCACGTCTTAAGTAACAGCGCATTGTTGCTCTAATTGTTCCTTTAGAGGGTGAGAAATCTTCCCATGTATTATGAGTCACTATACAATCAAAACTTGAACTCTACTTGATTATCCTTTTGGAGCCTAACTCTGCCAAAAGCTTGGTGATCCTAGAGTGTTATGAGTCCAAGGACAAAACAGGGCAGGAGACACTCGCTGAAGGAAGACCAGTTCGGAACTATTGTCAGGGAATCGCCAGCGACGGAAGTCAACACAAATTTCGTAGTCCTCTGTTCTTGAGAAAATTAAAGTATTCTCCCGCAGGTAGGACATCGTCTTGCTCTCTTGTGACTACTTCGGACTTGTTGTCGATTCTAGTTAGATGTCCATCGCGATTAACCGCCAGGGCCCAGCACGCCGTCAAGACAGTTCCAAAGTGAACACTGCAACCACCTTCAGAATCATAATCATATACAGGAAGGACAAAGAATGGAATGCGTTTGATGGGGTGGAGTATATCGACTGTACTGCATGTTTCGGGTGGCAATGGCTTGAAGATAGTACCAAGCTGGATCTCTGGATGAGGGTGCAGCCTGAGGAAAGGGTTGGTCATTGTTGCTCAAGCGTGTCGTAGTGTCGTCTCTAAGACTTCTTGCTACCACCTCCAACTTCACTGTAAAGTACGCAGAACAAACCTGTCCTGAGCCCACTACCTTCAGCTAAAACGCGTCTTATGTGCTCGCACATCCACTCATTTCTCTATAACCCGCGTCTTTGTCCGACCTCTCTCAACGTGATGCCTATCCTGGTCATCCGCTTTCTATCTTCCCCAGGCAAGTGAAGGTCTAGTTGTCGATGGCTGTTTTGAGTGTGGGGATTGAGCTGGAATTCGACATCTCGACGAGATAGGTAGTAGGCTGGTGTGACTAGGTGATCGAGCTGAGACTGGGATTGGGCGAGAAATCTTCTTGCCAACTGCAACACATATATCATCGACGATTTGACTTAAAACGACATAAAAAGAGAAATTGGGACACCTATGACAAGGCTAGTCTCCCACCGTTGTACTTCTTCTCCCATGCCAAACTAGTTTCTTCCTATATGGCGAGCCGCCTTATCATCACTAAATGACATTCCCCTTCGTTAATCGATCTAGTAAGTCTTGCTCATCAGCTGCGAAGAACCAATCATCACGACGTACTGGAAGAGATCCCCGTCGTAACGATGAGGTTGAGGCAGTTGTAATCGAGAAAGCCACGGTGTGCAAGACGGCAAACGAAGGAACGCGGAGGACTGGAGGGCAGTTTCGGTGACAAGATTCGTAGCAATGGTGTAGCGGAGCAGACGTACGAGATCTGTTTGACGTCCTAGGGACTTCAGGGAAACCATCTGATCTTTCACCGTCACCCTCTCTCATCTCATCACTGTCCTTGCCTTCCAACTTCTCTCAGATTCTTCTTCCATATCGTCAGCGTGACATCCACCATCCTGAGCACCATAGCGCTCACCAATCAACATGACCAGCGGGCTCCGGGGCACGGAGCTGGGAGTGAAAATCTGGCGTGAGTTGTAAGAGAGGGAGGGAAGGATCAATTGAGTCACCTGCTTCTCGGACATCGTCATTCTCCACATCCACATAATCTAGTACCCACAACCAGTTCTCGTCATGCCCATATAACTGTATCATATAACTGTATCATATCCCGGATATTGAAGGAAAAAAGAGCGCGAAAAACTCACCTCAATTCGCGATCGCCTGCACTGCGATCCCTCTTGCATTTCGGGGGCAACAATGAGCAATCGTGACATTGGTGAATGGTGTCAGGTGAAGAAGTTTAATGAAAAGGCCATTTTTTCGACAGCGAGCAACATGGAGTACGGGGAGACGTTGTACGCTATGATTAGCACCAAAATAACGACGACTGTGGCAAACAGGCAATGGGATATATGCAAAGAAAAATTTCAAAGGGTAGAAAGGGTTCTGTAGAGGAGCGTTACAACAACAAATTATTTTTGATTGACAAAAGGGGATAACGTACTCGTCATCTCAGTCACATTTACTAGTACGAGAAGTAAATCGATCATGATAAGGCAAGTGAGTCAGGCAAGTATAACTTGAAATGAATATATGGTAAGAGACTTAAGCCGTATCGGATGACAATTCAGCTTGGCTGACATTCCTAGCTTGGGCCAATATTTAGGACGCACATACACTGCTAGCCAACAATTCGAACCGTCGACACCACTTGAAGATCACAAAATTGTCTCAAAAGCACTTTCACTATCGTACTTCGTCATTGATATCGCTGAAGAATGCCGCCCTTCACGCACAACCACAACATGTCTGTTCAATCTGATGGAGGCTTTGACAGTTCAAGTTGAAGTGGAAATTACACTTGAACTTGATGCTGACGGCGGGTACATTCAACAGTGTAACGAATTTTGATTCATTCCCAGGTAAATAATTCACGTCATGCAGTCTGCTCCAAAAGTGCTGAAACCCCCCGAAGATGGGGGAGATGACCACTGACGTGAATGGGTGAGTTCGTTCTGCGGTCCTGCGGAAGGAACTGGCCGATGTGAGACGAGGAAGATAGCTTCCGGTTTGTGTGTGTGTATCCCTTTTCGAATCTACTCAGGTTGGATGGTGATTATTCTTGACGATTCCCCACCTAGGGCATCCTTCCCCGCACAGCGCATCGTAAAAGTCCAATGCCTGCTGCACCAATCGTGATGTACGTTGTTCTCACCCACGGTCCGCAGCCCATTGCAGATCCAAAACTGCTACTCAATCATTCATTCATTTGCCAGTGAACACCCCAGTGGTGTCAAGGTTTTGCAGCTTCACGACAACCATCACTCTGTCACATCGGTGGTGGTAGGGAAGGGAATACAGCGAGCCGATGAAGGATGTTCAAGTTCAAGTTCGTCTTGACAATAAACCGCCCAGGGTATTCATCCCCGCACCGTGCACCGCCGAGACCTACATATTCCTGCTGCATCATTGAATCGCGGTATTAGTACGTCATTCTCGCTTCCCGTGCCAGCAGCCCAAAACTGCTATGTACCCAATCTTTCATTTATACATTCCAGGAGTGCCAAGTCTTGCAACTTCACGACAATCATACATCTTGTTGACATGACTCCGACGTCTCCGAGGTTCGCTGGGTTCTATGCTAGATTCTTTATCGTGGTCTGCAGATCCGCTGGCGTTTTTCTGGGCGACCATGATATCCTGCACATTCGCAATACTCTCAGTCAAGAACTGCAGCGTGTACTTCACTTCTGAGATCGACATACTTATCTTTCTATGCAGGTACCAAATGCATCACCACAAACGATCACTTTACACGGTCGCCCCTGGCTGTGCTCGAAGTGACATCCCGCAGACTTTTTGACACCTGGCACTACGCCAAATGGGGAGAAGATAACCAGTTCATGGAATAGTCGAGGCAAGAAAAGTATGAATACATGTACTGTCAGGGTCTGTACCTAAAATAAATTAGTCGTGCGGGGTAACTCATGCTAGCTATAACTACAAGAAAAAATAACCAAACAATAGTCCCAATGCCCTAGAAAGGATTTGCAACGGCCGGAATCTTTGAGACTTGAGAAGTCTAGGAGATAAAGACCGTAGCTTAGCACAAACAGCATCGATACGGAGTTGATGCTTACCGTTTGAGGGTTTATGCCTATCTCGATGTCATGGCCTTCACTAAATGACTCGATCTTATATGAATCTTTACCATATGATCGAGTAGCGTTCAGGGTGATCGACTGGGGTTCGCTGTTAGTCGGACCAGATCTTGCGTGGAGAGCGGAAATATCTCGGCCGCGTTCAGGTTGATTGTTGACGAAGATGCGGTTGTTGAACGTGACGAGGAGTGTATTGGAGTAACTATGACGATCCCCGACAAGTTAGTTTAAATTTGAGCTAAATGCATGGAGCAGCTTACAGTTTTCCAATAACGAGCGTTCTGTCGGCAGTGAAACATGGTGAACAAGATCAAGAACTACCAAGAATTACACTCACGGGCAAATGAAGTAATTCGATGTCTGCATTATGATCCGAGTCAACCTTGGTAATTTTACAAACCTACTTTGTGTATACGTACCGGAAACGAAACGAAAAGGATCACGGAAAATACAGCGATTCCAGCTGTACAGAAATTAATCAGCAGCAACACAGCCACTTCAATGGCCCATTCTTACCCGTCAAACTGTTGGTTTCCATGATCAACCGTACAAGGCGCATTATAACGTCATTCGTAAACCTGTGTTCTCGTCGTCTAGCTTTCAATAGCTACTTTCATCAGGTTACGATCAAGAGGAACATATGTATGGAGCTTACAAGGAAGGTCATGGTCACTGCAATCAAGAAGTCTGCGACGGCATTGCCAATGAGCCAGAGCTGCGAATCGTGAAGGGGAATTGTCTAATAACTGAGGAGATTGACCTACATATGCATCCTCAATATGAAGGTGAGCAAGCGCAAAGTCCTTGTTCAGGTGTCCCTGTTGTTGCTCTGTAGCCGCCGAATGATAACGAGATTTAATGATCCTTACCCGAATCCCTCCCGCAATTCCTCCATATAATTGTGTAGTGGAGATCTGAAAGTTGGTATATTCCATCATGATCGGTGTGAAGATTGAAGATAAGACGCAAAACACTCACGGCACCAATCAGACCGCACAACGGCCAAAAATCTCTTCGGAGCGCCCAGATGCGATAGCAGAAGAAAATCTGGATTACGAATGAAGTTACTGATCCAATCAATGGAGTGTCGAATGGAGAGAGATATGTGGTTCCAAGGCGTATCATGTTGCCGTAGCCAGACCCAAACCAATAATAAATATCCGCTGCTCCCAGACAAACTTGTAATGTCTCTAGAAGAAATACGCCAAAGACTACAAAACGTTGTTAGACTAAAGTAGAGATGCTATATCAAACATTCGCCAGCGTACCTAGAAGTTTGGTCCCTCGCGTGTCCCTCGGAAACGAAATGTGGTAGATATCTATGGTTGTAGTGAGAGCATTGTCAGGACAGGGAAAACGTCGCCTTACAGACTTGAACGCAAAGCACGCCGTACAATGCATAGTTGAGGAGACTACCGACGAGCTGCAATTCAACGATGTAGAGATAATTGAACACTGGAACCACGGGTAAAACAGGCTGGCTGACCAAAGGAGCAGTTCTGGCAGAATCTCATCAGATTAGATCGAAGGAACATAATGCGCACAACTCACAGTTCAGAGATATTAGGCGGGATAGGTGGAAGTGGGGTAGGAGGGGGAACGCTGGCCATTGTAGGGCACGGTGAGCAACTTGGGGATCAAAAGAGCTAGGACATCCAAAGACAGGGCGAATAGAGCTCTAAATATTGAACGGATACTGCGTTAAAGAAGCATGATCCCGTTTCATCGCCTTTAGGCATGAGGTATGAAATTTGAGATCCGTCTCCGAGGCGATTATCGACAGATATAGCAATATATCCAGTGATGATCAGGGGAACCTAAGATGACATACACAAGTCGCCGGTCATTCATGTGGCTATTAGCGTCACGATGCATGGCACGAGCGATGTAAGGCGTCAAGAGAGCGGGAACGCCAGGGCCATGAAGATCGGTTCTTGTTGACAGTTATCATCGTGGGCGGCGATAGCGCGAAATGGGAATGATCTGATCTGATCCCAGGTTGACAATCACCAGTATGTGTTGGCAAAGGCTGTACCTCTGGGAGTCATTTAGTCATGGCATAGAAGACATGATTTCAAGTAGTTGTCAGTGACGAGGCAACTATCCGACGCGGCGGCCATTAAGTATAGTAATCTTGTGTGGTTTTATCTATATTCTTGGTAAAGAGACGTCAAGAGCACCGACCTATGCGGATCTGTTGCAGTATTATCGATTAACTTGCCTTCTCGAGACTCGGAAGCTCTTCCACATGGGGGTACCGGTGGGCAATATTAATACAACTTCCTTCAATGCATCGGCGGATATGTAGTAGTCCGATAACGTTTGAACCAAACATTGGTACATTCATTATGTCAGTCAACGCTTAGCCGCAGCGCTTATCACTTGAAGGGTTAGTATGTCACTGAGTCCAAATGCCATCATGATGTATGTACTTAGATTCAAAGGTGAAAGTATTTTCCATAAGTCGAAGCTTGAATACAAGTAGCCACTTTTTTGCTAGAATCAGGTACGGGTTTGATATGTTACTCATGCGATGGAAGCAAGGTAGAAGGACTTACAGGTACGCGGAGACGAGTATACAAATGATCAAGTTCCCAGAATTCATTAGATCTTCCGGTGTTCTTGATTTGGATTCTAGTATGTGAGGATGACCCGTTGCTACTTGATGTTGTGTTTCATTGTAAACATCAATTGATATGTCCGATTATGATGAAGACCTTATATTCATAATCAGGAGTGACGCTCGTGCTAAATTAGTGTCGGGTAGACCGGACGCATGCAAACTCGCGTTTCAAAGGCCAGCGGGCCTGGAGACTACCCCGCAGAGAATTTTTTTCATGACTTAGTGTTTAAGGAGAGGTTTTTCGGTAAGTCTTCCGACTCTGAACCAAACTTCAAATTGCTACTGTGAAAAACGTGGATTTAAATTCAATTCGTATGATTTAGTATCGCGCAGTTACATGATAGGGGGACTAGTGTGAACCTACATATTCTACAGCTGCTTCAGTGCCGAAAACGGGAAAATACGCCTTGTGCCGAGCCACGTAACACAGGATCATCAACTTTTCCTAGAGATAGCGGCGGGCTTGGCGGGATGGGCCGTCGTCACGGTTGTTCTTATGCGAAGAGGTCGGAAAGTCACGTATACGAAACTTCTCCGGCGAAAAATTTGATGTCGGAAGGGGTGGGAAAGACGCTGGCACAAGAGCAGTATGGCTTGCAGAATTTTAATCCCAGGAGTTCAACGGTTTAGCATCACGGAGCATGTGTGCATCAAAGTTGCACCAAAAAAAAGACCCGATCACGTTAGCAATGGCTGCGACCCGGACCTCAACATTCAACGTGCGGACAGAGATTCAGAAGGCGTCGGTACGGAGTATGAGGGCTGGTGTAGGTGCCATTTTCGTTGGTCGACGAACCCTACTGTAGGACACATTCCTCGAGAGCCAAAAGGGGACATGTCCGCTTTCCGGTTATTGTAAGCGGAAGCTTTCAATTTTTGATGGGTAGCATGTGATATCAGACCTTTAGCGACGAGCTTCGTGATCGATAAGAATAGCCATTGCTAAAACCAACGGGCGAAGGTCGTCCACATCAAGTAGAGGGTGATTTAGAACTGTAAGAACTCGAAAAAAGAAGGAAACCGCCAAGGCCAATAGAACGAGAACAGCAGTTGTCAGTTGACGCAAAAAAGACGACCAGCGTTACACTGTAGGGGGAAAGCATCAGAAGATGCTGAGCTTGGGATTGAGTGATCCGCCAAGTATTCAATCAAGAAATAGCAATTCGATCAAATGATAAGCATACGCTCATACGACGCGTAAGACGGGTCTGAAGCTACCTGTCTGGGAAGGAAGAAAGAAAAGTGCCCTCGTCCAAAAATGACACGTCAGAACAACCCAAACCAAGTGCTGATCCGGTTGTGGGAAGACGCAGTAGTGGGATTTCAAAAGATTGAGACAACGATGCACTGTACGTAGGAGTACTCTTGGTTAGAGTGTGTCTGATACGTACCGCTTTCATTTCTTCAACGTCCCCAATCTCTACGATTTCATCCTGTTCCTCAACCCTAAGTAACTTGAAGTTCACCTAGAAAATTGGTGGCAAGTTGCAATGTGTATGTCACCAGACAAGCCTGAAGAATGGCTTGCTTGGCTAGGTGGGTAACGACCCCCCTTCGTCTTTCTGTTCAAACGTTAGGAATACATTGCTCGATGTTGATACTTACAGTAGTGAATTTTCAGTTTTCCATTATCACCGTTTGTTGATAGGATATATCGCACTGCCACATGTTGATCATACAGTCACCATCGTGGTTGAAATAATCCATAACAGGATGTCATGACGACTTGCCAGTGTCACGGTCATTGTATTTACAATGGATGCAGGATATGGACGGTTGATACTATTGCAAGTTGAGGAAGCGTTGGCGGAGAGATCATAGTCATGATCAAGCCCAGGAACTGTACAAAATTGAATGAACTTACTACAAAGGTATGTAAATCCATTATACGGCCCTGAAAAGAACCGGGTAAGAACTGCTCGGGTGATGCGGCACGCAGAACCCCATTGACGCCAGACCGCATCTTTTTAACTACCAACTCACATTCGGGATTGTCTCCAAGTACCCGACCACAACGCTGCATGTGGCCGTCTAGCCCTGTATGATGTGCGTTGGCTTTTCGATAGATGGGGATCTACTATTGCTTTGATAGCGGTAGGTTTGAAGTTGTGGATTCAGAGTAAACGAAATGTTGGTAAGAGGAACCTGTTAATGGGTGTGACCATAATTGATACGGGTGTCCCAAGTTAGATCATCTAGCCCATTACAGAAAACATCAATGGTATGAAGCCAGATTCTCTGACTGCATTGCGTTAAATAGCTGCACATCGTTTTAAGCTCCAATTTCAAAACCCAAAGGTAATCACGTACCGGGGACAGACATAATCACCGACGAACGAATGTATGAGGATCAGGATTATGACCCGCGAAAGGATACAAAACACAAAACGAAACGGAAACGGAAGAAAAGGCGATGAGTGGGAATACAATCTGTCCATGATCGTATGGGGAAATTGGTTCTGATGAGTGCGTGTACATGTTCACAATTCAGTAATTGTGATGTGAGAAACTTGAAGAGAAGAGTGATAGATCCATGCGATAATAATAAATGATTAAAGACTCGTGAATGATGAGACGCTGCGATCAAAAACTCGTAAGTGATGAGGGAAGTTGTAATCGTGTGCTGAGAAGCAAGTCCCACATGGGTATTGTAAGATGTGGACAGCAAGAACTATGAGTTCCAGGGCCGAGGAGCCAACTGCGTATCTGCGAAACGAAACAGGCACGAGGTATCTTTGTAATCCCATCGAACTGCAATTGCAACTTGTAAACGCGTCGGTAGTTAGATTCCAAGGAGCTAAGACTTGTGGTTGGACGACTATGTAGGCTTTGCAAATCCTGCGAATTACAAAGCTCAGAGGACCAAGTTGATGTTATACTAGTACATGCGCATATCACGATTCCTAATGAAAGGTGAGAAACGTTAGAGTTGGTAGGTGGAAGGAAAACGGGGTTTCCGCTTACTGAAATCCGATCTGAAAGCCATCAGGATATCACAAATTCGTACCATTCATCTTAACAACGTTCGTCGGTGTCTGAGACAGACATTGCCATCACCGTGAACAACCAGCTGGGAAACTAGATGAAGCATCAGAAAGATCCGCAGATGAAGAGAGAACACGACGAATCTACTTTTTCATAGCCAATGAGGAACTAGAGTAGATCCGCGCCTGTTCCTGCTCTACAAATCCGTGAAACAAACTCCTGCTCTTCCATGGTGACATAGTCCGGTAATCGTGGATGCGGGTTGCTGTTGGTGTGACAGGCCGTTTCCAATGAAGTTTCGAGATAAGCAAGTCGAATGTGACAAAATGCGCTTGCAGTATAATATGAAGGAGGTAGATGATTGAAACGGCAAGTGGAACTTGAATGCTACTTCGCATTTGAACAAGCAGAGGAGTCATGCATGCGTCTCTCCTCAATGGCGGAATGCTCAAGTTTAACAACCATTTCCCCTGAATTCATCGTCGTCCTAATCTTTAAATTTCCAATTAAATGAGTTCGCTGCGGTGCAACTGAAAATTAGCGCAAACGATTCTTGCTTGGAAGTTGGAACACACAAACTAGCATGGTGCCAACAAATCATGTTGGTTCAGCTGCTTGAATACGAGTGCCTGCTGGAGGTGGACATAGTAAGAGATGGCAGCAACTGCCTGCCAGGGTACTTCGAGTGCACACAAGTGGTCAAGAAAAAAAAGTAGATCTAGAAACGTGTGAAGGTTGGACGTGACGCGGTCATGCAGATGAGCAAGTTTGGTTTTGTTAGGAATGGGTCAAACTGAAACTGCTCGAAACTACTCAAAAACTACTGGTAGAGGCCGGAATGATTCTTTCTGAAGCCCTTTCTTTTTGGATAATCGTAAATCATAGAACGGAACCACGGAGGGAGTTTAAACAGTGACTCGGACAACGCATACGCGGCTGGCGCACTGGCATGGCAATATGACAAATCTTGTTACACCTTCTGCTTCGCCCATCAATCCACTACCTACAGAACTACTCTTAGTAATCTTCAAGTTTGTCTTCCATCGACATACTGTGACTTCTCGCTTCATAGACCCTAGCGTCGGTGTGTTCTTTATGGAAAGATATCTTGCCCTTCTTGCCGGAATTCTGGACGCAGATAATCATTTATCTCGACTCCGAACTCTTCTCGCTCAAATATTTCCGCTCCTAACTGGAATGGTCGGACGACCTTGTTATCCACGTTACTATCACCAGAATGACTTATCTTTCCTCAACCTGCCAACTCGAGGAGAATCGGCGTGTCTGGGACGTCACCACTATCCTGATTCCACACATTCGTCGTTGTGAAACGATCCGCTACAATTTCCCTTACTCGTCTACGATACCTCTCATTTCCGTCGATTTGTACTTCTCCACACCTCATCTGAAGCAACTCAGCCTAGAATTTACTAGATTGGTACAAGGCCATCCTCTTTTACAGACGTTAGACGGCGTGCGCAACGAGTTATGATTCCCTGCCATCATGGAGCTCACCCTCGATGGTTGGAATTTGAATTCATTAAGTTGGACGCACCCATAGGTGACATCATGCCTGCTTACACTCCCGTCTCATCGATCCTAATCAGCCATCTCAGCAGCAGGATGACTGCTTCCATCCTATCTTGCTCTTATGATGTCATCCTACCGTTGTATTCTGCCCATTTGGAATGGGTATCAATCACTTCCTGCCCCTGGACGCTGTTGAAACGCCCCCGATTGCTGATGGGCCGAGGCCTGGTAGTATTCCCACAACAGACGGATTATGCTGCTACTTATCAAGTTGGTCTGGAGTGTTCCTATACATCCAAAATTGCCATACGTTCAATAATGAAGTTTGGACTTGCTTGGGTCAACGTACGACCACGATGATGGGAGCCCCGCCCACCTTTGCTCCTCAGATTTACGTGGACTTGGTCTT